>CAKNYM010048350.1:108346-129750 GCA_932195095.1 Andricus curvator | reverse complement strand
TATATATATATATATATATATATATATAACGGCGATACCACGCTGAAAACACCAGTTCTCGTAAGATCACTGAAGTTAAGCATTGTTGGGCGCGGTTAGTACTTCGATGGGTGACCGATCGATTTAAGTGGTCGGACCAACTCAGGAGGGACATCCTTACCTGTTGGCAAAGAAGGTCACCGGCGCGAAGAGGATTCATGCAGAGGTTACATGACCGTTGGGTCAATATGCACCCGGAATATGCTCATCAAACGCCTCAGTATTTAAGAGATTAGATCCTTTTTGCGAAAAAACGGATATGAAGCTCTTTATCAACAAGAATAAGAGCAACATCCTCCATCGAACATTCGACCCGTTCCAGCAAGACTACCTTTGCAGATAGCCGATAATGCTAACATGAGAAATAGGAGATCTATCCACCAAAAAGTCTTTCTCAGGATGGACAAATTAGCTGAAGCTAATACCGCTCTCCCCGATTTGCTCCCCGAAGATGTTAATCTCTGGAATCTGAACTGTGTTGTTTACGAGAAGGCGGTCTCCTTGCTTAGCGACAGTAGAAGTAACGATACTTCAGTACGTCTGAGTAAGACTCGCGAGCGTATTGCACAGCTTCAATCCAAAATTGAAACGGCGAGGCGGCATGCATCAAATATTCAGTGCATGATTAGCTACATAACATTAAATAAAAAATTCACTCCAAAAGTTATGGCACTTGCTCGAAACTTAAGGAAAGCATATCACATGCTGAACAAGTGTAAACTGTTGACCATCAAGCAGCACTGGACGCAAAAAAATAAGATCTCTTTCAATAGCGAAACAGCGCCTTGAACGGCGAGTAAAGTGGATTCAGGAAAATTCCACCTTTTCTACTCATCCTTCTTGTCTGTTCAATAAAACGTCACGTGCCGTTAAAAATCCGCCTAGTCGAGAAGAGATTCAAGTCTTCTGGGAACAAGTATATGCAGATACTTATCAGCTAAATGAAGACGCTTCAGATATATCACTCTTTCGTAACTTTTGCCAAAGGCAAAGGTTACAAGGTCCAGAGGAAGAGTGTCCACTAATTACTGCTGAAGAAGTGAAGAAAGTTATCTCCAGAACTAAGAACTTTTCAGCACCAGGGCCAGATAAAATCGTCATGGCGGCTTTGTCCCTTCTGCATTTGGGTCACTGGAAAGTTTTAAAGTACCGATAAAAATGTTCACATATTTACTTCACATTTAACTCCTAATTTATTAAAATCCTCAAAAAATTGGGAAGGCTTTTTTTACCTACAGGTATTTGAAAAAATTGCAACTAAAGAAAACTTAAAAACTGCAAACAAGAAATATTTTAAACATGTCTTTTTAGCTCGGGTAACCAAGCTGCATGTCCATCGATTTCAAATAATTATACATTTTAGGATCCCAATACGCTACTTTTTCGGGTTGTAGCGATTTCGAATTTGTTGTTTTCGACCCATCCTAATGCAGTTTTCAAAATCATAATAGTAATACAATTATTTTGATACAGGTGGCTGTAAGCACGGAATTGTTTTTCTAATGTGGCAGCTTTGCCGAAGTGAAGAGCCTGCACCTACATCCGCGGTTTGCTACTGGAAGAAGCCTCGATTAGCGAAAGCTTCGACTGACTTACAGTTTTTGAAACTGACAGATATTAAGAAACCGAAAACTTTAAACTCGAGAAATAATTACGCAGGTTTTTTGCAGGTAGTTGTACACAAAATGAGAGATACATGTCACAATTGTCAGTTATCAAGTCATTATTTATAGATTGATTATGAGAAACGTGCGTCAATGTATCACCTAATGATTGCGTTTTACAAAAATATTTAAAAGAAAATGTAGTAAAGTTTTCAGATTATGTGAAAGATGTCTTACAGCCTGGCTTCTATGATTTAATAGAAAAAGAGACAAGAGGACAAATCAACTTGACTTTATGGATATAATTACGATACAAAAATTTACGAAGTATCTGGATGCAAAACTGTAGGCGGATCATTAGTCGATCAAATAATGGGTGCTTCAAAACTTCGGGACTTTGAAGCGATGAAAAGGGGTAGACAATTATAAAAACAAGTTTTGGATGTTGTGGAGAAATGAAAAAACATTAAAATTCGAAAATGTGGACTTCTACTATATGCTGAGTATCCAGTGGTTGGTGTTTTTCCGGATGGGATTGGAGAATATTTCGTGGTTGAAGTAAAATGTCCCAATTCGAAAGAAGCTGAGACCCGTTATATTTCTAAGGACGAAAAGATTAACAAAAGATACTTGGCACAGATCCAGCTTCAAATGCTGATGGCAAACAAAAAATAACGTGTTTTTTTTTTGTCGCTAAGCATCATTTTGAAATGTCTAAAACTGTTATAGAACAGGCAACGACATTCTTGGAAAATAATATTTTTCCAACGATTTTTAATTCCACTGAGAAATGAAGCTACGTTCAAACGTGTAAATAAAGAAACCAGTTATATTATACCAGTATCCAGTATCTATTAACAATTAACTACATACTGGATATATTAAAACATTTAATAAAAATAGTTTATTATGTTTCTTACTTTGTAACTTTTTTCGTATTTTTTACCTTTATTTTTCTTATTATAATTGTCTTTTAGGTACGCATTTCAACGTTTTTGGCTTGTAAATACAGATAAAATCAGAACTACAAATTTTATAACATTAAGGATTTAAGAATCTGAACTAACTTTATTTCAGCATAGTACGTACTTTTTTAAGCCTCTTGCAATACAACAAGTATTAAAATATCAATTACAATAACTTTCTTAACAACTTTCCTGCCTAATTATATATGAGTGGAGATTTAGCAACCCACATGCTATTTTTAGCATTGAGTCAAGAAGGTCTAGGGTTTCTATTGGGATACATTCATGAGGTTTAGATATTTCGAAGTATCAGATCCTTCCAATAACTCGCTCGATGTGAATCCTTAAACTCGCAATTCTTCTAGTTTCAATTACTTGTTTCTTCGTTTACTTTATTTGTGCACTGACACTAGGAGTACGAATGAGAGTACAACTTCGTACAAATAAAAGTTTATCAATAAACTTAAAACCTGGATCAGCCATAACTGCAGCATTTCTCGGCAAAGTTGTTAGATAATTAGAATGTTATACTATCGCCACATCCGAAGCTCTTCCTCCGAAACCTTCTAAGATGAAATTTATGACACCATCTGGTTTCGATGAAAGAAGATACTTCGCAGCATTACCTTTTTTGTAATGCGAATAACTGAGAGCTTGATGGACTGGATTACTAGGTTTCTGAGTAGAAATCTCAAAACAATCAAGAAGAGATTGAACGTGACTGTACCGAGCGCGATAATTGGCGAAAGGGATTTTATTCATTCTTTACTTGGCCCACAATCAATCCTCCTAAATAATGTGCCAGTAGAGGAACATTTTCGCGAAAAATCTTACACGCTTGAGAACCACTCATTCTCAGTTCGATGCCCAGTCTTTGGAAAGAATCATTAGTTTTAATTTTGGTAATAATTAAGGAAATATTTACAACGCTTATTCCAGTCTCATCACTCAATAAGTTCAATATCTAAATAGCTTCCTTTGAAATTCCAAAGGAAAGCTTTGGATGATCCATAATTTGCATCACCTTTACTTTTCGAGACAACTCATTCTTCTCAGGGTGCATAATGCACATTCTTCGTCGCTGAGTTCGTCATGACTAGGTAAATATTCTTCATCAGAATCGTCAAGTCAACTATCAGCAAAGTCATCGAAACTCTGTTTAGAACTTTCAGAAACAGCCCTTATTCTACTCAAATGCATGTTCAAGTGAGACTCTGAGTTCTGTACAAATTTGTGTACAGCTGATTTGCTTTCATTTCGTTCAACCAAACAATTTTTATTTTGTTTTATAGGTGAACACAGAGCATCATTAGTTTTCGATCGACATGAAACAGCTCATGACTTTCAATCCTATTTCTTTGGGATCTTCATTAATTTGAAACCTGCGATGGTCTTTTTCTTTGTTTAAAATTTTATATTCCGTTTCATTAATCATATGTAGATGTTCGTCATTTTTCGTATATTCATGAGTATTTGCCTCCTCATAATCTTTGGTGTTTCTATGTGCTTGGCGTCCCGGTAACAAGCGTTGAATTCAGAAGAATTAATATTTTCAGATTTCAGCGTAAAAGTGAAGATTATTTTATTCTTTTGAATGCGCGATTTTTCCATCTGTCTAAAATGCCATTATAAGAATAGGATATCTCCGAAACTAATTCACTTCTATTCCCACAGCGACAGCCGCATAGTTTCCTATTCCCCAAAAAAGAACGTGTTTTCAATATATTTAATTCCTTCTAATTGTACCGGTAGGCACACCTCACAGAGATGTTTTGTATTCCGCAGAAGTGGTCATATTTTGAGTTTATTTAATTCCTTCTAATTCGTTCACAAAATATATGTGTAATAAATTGTTTTAATTCCTTCATGTGGAATATAAGTTTTGAAATTTTAATTCTATTCAATTCAAGTCTGCCTCTTTCGAATTAAAATTATTTTAATTCCCACATTTCAATAGATTTTATTTGTAATGTATTCTCCTCAATGTCAGCAAAGATTAATGCATTTTTTTAAACGTTTAAATAAATGATTAAAATATAAATAAATATAAATTTGAATCTTTTCCAAATGTATAAGTTAGATAGAAGACTATTCAATATGGAATAACTCGAGACCTGACGGTGACAATAGCCGGATTTTTATGGAATTAAACAACGTTCATCAAGAGGAGTTAGGAGGTGCTGTTAAGCACGCTCTTGAGGTCATTTATAAGCCGTCCTGCAATGAGTACGCGGCGAAACCAAAGAGTGAATCTTTATTCAATGATACAAATAATATGAATGACATTTGAATTTGCGTTCTTTATTTAAACTTAATGATTTGTATGCGCGTTGAAAATATTTTATAAGCAATAAGAAATAAGAAATAGACTATTCCATTTTAAAACTCGTCTTATAGTCAGCATTGTTTGTATCAGTAAAATTTAATACATAATGTGTTGCTTTTTAAAAACAAACTTTAAACATGTTCTAAGCATTGTAATTATTTATAATAGAGCACTGGTAAAAATATTAATATTACATATATTAATAAAAACAAGTTTATATAATTCTGATTGGCTTTTTCTTTATCACATGCAAATGAAAATATAATAAATCATAAAATAAATATAATATCATAAAATATAAAATATTTATTAATGAGAAAACAATCCATAAATTTCAATTCCATATAGCGTTCTCAAAGCGAAATTATTTTAATCTTTTCTGTTCCTTCTTTTACACTCTTCTACTTTTTAATTCTTTTTAATACGCTTCCATTAAATTTTACTACGTCGATTGAGGGGAATAGGATTTGCACTTTTTCTTTTCCCGTTGAGGGATTTTTAGACGGAGGAAAAATCGCGTATTCATAGGGATACAAATTTTTAATTCTTCTGAATTCAACGCTTGTTACCGGGATTCTTCTGCGATCTGGTTGACAGTCGAAAATATTCGGTAATAATCCCTTCTTCAGCAAAATATTTGCGGTTGGATCCAGTTTTACTCGCATATAATTTTCCAAATCCTCCTGTAACTATAAGATGCATTTATATCAATTTTGGCATTCGAAGATTTACATCTTTTCCGAATTAATATTTTTTATAATTTCAGATTGCAAAAAAAAATTTAGTCATTGAATATTCTTGAACGCTTTTATAAACATTAACATATATCATTTTGTTTACTTTCATTATATAAAGATGAAAAAATGTAAATGCTCCAATTTATTTTTGATTTATTTTGACACAAATATACCTGTTCACAATAATTTAATATCGTTGTTATATATTAGAGTTATTCAATGTATAAGGCAAAAAAAAAAGATTTTCGGAACTGAGTACTCACACAGTTGTACCTTTTCGGTCAGCAAATTTTTTCAATCAAAAACATTCCAAATCAGATGATAGAGTTTCGTCTTTTTCATTGATTTTTTGTTGCTTTATTTTCTCAATGTCTTTTACATTAGGATAAGTCGAGGAGACATGGGTCACTTCTCACCATTTTTAGCCTGTTTTACCGACTGAGCTGGCTGTTTGAGTGTTAGTGTGTCATAGTATATAGACAAAAAGTTCGAGATATCGTGTCACTGCCGCGTCTTTTTGCAAAGCTAGAGGACATTCATTTTTCGATCCGCTCGAAAATCACTCCGAAATTTTTCTTGTGCGTCAAAAACAATACGTTCCCCGTTCAGTCGTTGAGATTTCCCAGATAACAAACGTGCGGGACAAGTTACTCGCACGGCGTGCGAGGTACGCTGTGCGTGCAGGGTGCGAGGTACAGACGCCGCATTTTGTGAGGGGTACGTACGTGCGAGGCATACGCCTCGCACTTTGTGATGAGCATGGTGTGCGACGCATATGCGTCGCACCCCAGATAACAATCGTGCGTCGCACTTTACTGACACGCGGTGAGTCTCACGTCCTGTATGCACAAATGCTGCTTTCTCAACACACCGTGCGGAATTTTTTATTAGTAAATTATTAATGCATAGGGCAGAACTTTATTTTTTTTGTATCTTCCTAAAAAATAATTTTTCATTAACTTATATAGTGTGAAAAACTGTTTTGGAAATTAGTTTATATTTTTTAATATCTACTTAATAGAATATTAAAGTCGATATGAATAAAAATTATGGATTTTATTATTTTATTAAATAGTTTTTCATTTAATTTTCCCTCCAGTCACCGACGCCATGTTGATTTAATCTCAGTACCAGCGGGTGGCCAACGGACCGAACCCCTCAACCCTCACCAACTTGGCACTTTACTGAGGGCGGTTAACGTCGCGGTTTCTTGGTTTTTAATTGTGCTTTGGTTACTTTATAAGTTTTCTTAGTACGCGATCCCGACGGATATTTCTGGAGAATTTCCAAAATTTACTTGATAGAAGAAGTTCCAGGGATATTATTCCACTCCCGGTTAGTTTTGTTTATGTGGTGAGTGAATAAACAAATAATATAACCTCAATTCTTTTGTTCACACTAGGACATGAGAATGAAAACTCTGTAAAGACCATTTGAATTTGGCTCAAAAAATCATATTATTGTTATTATTTATTATTCAATGCCAAGTTCAAATGGTATTTATCGAGTTATCATTTTCATTTCTGCAACGTAATGTAAAAATCACTTTACTGGAACTACGTGCTCACATTCTACCCGCACACGTGCGACTCGCATGCCGCGTGAGACATATGCGACCACATGGAAGACACATTTGCGTGGTGATATGAACTCACGTAATGCGGCCTTATCCGCACGCGTGCGACCCATAATGCTCGCACTGTGCAGACATTTTGTTATCTGGGTTGTGCCAAAAGCAATACGTGCGTCGAAGCGTTGGCTCCTATTGCAGGGTTAGTATATGCTATACATGATCCACGAACATAATATCTCAATTTATCACACACATTACTTTTTTTCGATGTTCGAGGAGAGATGGATCACAGAGTTCATTCTTCATGAAATTCGATCAATGCCCAGACTTGCAGGGCTCAATACTGCGAGTCGTCGAATGCCGGGAGCAGCCAAAGTTCTTACTTCGACTAAGAACCAAAATTATCTTCGAGAAAAGTTCGCGAAAAAAAAGACGCGATGAAAAAACAGCTGTCGATAAAATCTGCCAAAAAGTCAAAAGTTTAAATTGTACTGTATTTGATTTGTATTTGTATTCGTATGAAACTATGCAATATTTTTCTTAACACTTGAAAATAAACAAAAATGTAATTAACAGTCAATATTTTTATTAAATATGATGGTAACGTTTATTTTTCTTTTTCTGATCCATCTCTCCTCGAATGAACCGTATCTCCTCGTTTGTGTTTTTAAACAAAATATGAGTAAAAAGCCGTTTGGTCAAATTCGCTATATCTTCGGGGAATAATTCTTGATGTGATGCTGATCAATATTTGTTATGGCATAACCCCCAATAATCAAGAGTTCAGGTATTAGAAGCTTCGGAAGGTAGTAGAGTATGTTATTCTCGTGCTTGTTGTGACCGATACCTACAAGTATTTACTTCTTCACAACTTCTGCAACTGTGAGTGAAAAGGGTGGATAACTGTGTAGAAGAGTGATTAGGAGGAGGGTGATGTGTGTAAATGTGGGGGCGGGTTGTTACGAGTTTTTTGTCTATGTTTGAGTGTAAGTGTTTGTATGAAGAGAGGAAGTTGGTGTATATGATTGACTATGTTGGAAGAGATTGTTATGTGGGAGGGTTAGGGGATTAGAATGGTGTTAACAAGAAGGGGGGGATATGTATTAAATGGGTGAGTAAGTGCAAGTCTCAGCAGAAAGAGAGGGTGTTGATGAGTGCGATTGAAAATGAGGAAGAATTGTTGAAGCGTAGGTTGAAATGAGGGCATAGGGGTGATTACTTTTGTGTTATATAATATGGATGTGCTTATTATTTAAAGCCATGATTTTTCGAAGAAATAATTGTTCGAAAAAATTAATTATAGTTGAAAAACAAGTTTTTAAATAAATACCCTGGCAGACCGGCTGAACGCAAGCGTTACGCTACATCGTAACCATAAAGTATAACCCTAAAGTAATCTTGAAGTAATTTCGAATGATAATGAATAAAAGAAACAAAATAAATATGTAAATTGTTGCAATTATAATTGTACGTTAAATTTAGGTTAGAAGGTAATGCCGTAATTACAATAAGTTTACTTTTTAGCGTTATAAATTTAAAAAATATAGTGGCTGTCATTGAAGGTCTGCTAGAGGCGACTTCAAGCACATCTACTCAGATTTACTCGCGCTTAAAGTCGCCTTTAGTAGACTTCAATGGCAGCCACTATGTTTTTTTTTAATTTTTCACGCTAAAAAATAAACTTATTGCAATTACGGCATTACCTTCTAACGTAAATTTTAACGTGGACATTAGATATGAGTAGATACGCTTGAAGTCGCCTCTAGCAGACCTTCAATGACAGCCACTATATTTTTTAAATTTATAACGCTAAAAAGTAAACTTATTGCAGTTACGGCATTACCTTCTAACCTAAATTTAACGTACAATTATAATTGCAACAATTTAGATATTTATTTTCTTTCTTTTATTCTTTATAATTCGAAATTACTTTAAGATTACTTTAGGGTTATACTTTATGGTTACGCTGTAGCGTAACGCTTGCGCTTAGCCGGTCCGCCAGGGTATTGTGCGGTTTGAGGTTAGACAACTCCAGTCTCTGTTTACACAAAAATGACAAAAAACAATGGTTATTATTAAGATCAGCCACTTACATGCATTAGGAAAATAAGTATTAAAACTATTTTTTACACATAAATTAAAAATTACTTCCTTTAAAGTGATCTATACAACAAAACATAACCGAATTTAGAGAGGTGTCCTTAGTGTTACGTTGCACTAGCTATTTCCAACCACTGTTTTCTTCGTATGCCCTTTGTGCCTTTCGAAAAATGGCAAAAATAAAATAAAGAAACAAAATAAAATTCTTTGAATAATTTAAATTTTGTTTATACATTCACGAGTATTCTTGGAAAACGAATTAGTACTTAAAAATATTAAAATCTGTCGAAAGTTTGGTGAGGTAAACTACATACTTGAACAAGTACATATTCTTTAAATAATTCAAATTATTTAAACAAATTATTTTATTGTTATAATTGTTTGAAGAACTCATAACGTCTAGAAAAACCGTTTATTTCGCGACTTGCATGACAACAAAATATGTTAAAAAATATATTTATATTATATTCTTTATAATAAATGTAAAATGAGTTAACATTGAGTGGGTATTCTTAAATTACCGATAATTGATTATTTATGGAACCAAAATTAAAAAGGCGATATAGACCACAATATTACGTAAAATTCAAATTTGTCGCTTATGGGGTTTTCTTTATGGACCCATAAGAGTGCCTTAAATTCATCCACCCTTAAAATGTATGATTGATTCTCATTGTCTGACGAATTCTGAACAATATACTGAAACATGAAATTATTTGTAACACATCATATTGCGTTGAAATATTAGATTTACAAAAAGCTGATTTTTTCCCAAGTTTAATCAAAGGGAAACTTCATGGTCTTTGCGCCACCTCTAACTAATAACCGATTTGGCTTTGGTTATTTTTGAGTTTTGAGTACCGCATACACTACACTATAATATCGATTTTGACCTATCACTTACGGTTTACGCGATATTTATTGATAATAATAACAATAACGTTAATTTATGTTTGGAACGTTCCAGTTGAACGTTCGTGGAACGTTCCCAAGCGGCAGACATTTGACACGTTCCGGGAACGTTCGACTGGAACGTTCCGAAAGTTCCCGCGATACGTTCCAGGAACGTTCCGTGCTATTAGAGCAGTAGTCATCTGGTAGGACGTGTTATCATCCGTAAGCTGGTGAGCTATGACACTTTTCATTCATCAGTTTTGTGCTGACCGTTGCAAAATTATCTTTTAAAAACCGCATTTTACTCTCCCAACAATAAATGAGGGTCGGGCTGCAATATAATAGGATATAATATATTGCGCATAACTGTAGGAAGGCTCTACATTACGTAAACGAGTCGCGTCGCTCAAAGTCAAACCCAAGTCGCTATGGGTTTTCCCACTTTCGAGCGAAAGATATCATATCTCCAGCTTCTTGCAGTCAGGCCCCAAATATTTCTAACACAACCACTACTGCACAAGGGATCGTCCATATATTACGTAAGACGTTTTTCTTTTGTTTAAACGAAGACGACTTGAGGTTCATGTCTTGGCCGCGTGAAGCGCTATATCACTATTTGAATCTATTATTTGGCGTCACTGGTATAATCAGTAACGCTCTTTTAGTTGAGTCACTTACTGGTCCACCCAGTCAAAGTCGGAAAATCACTGGTTCACCATAATTCAAAATAGAGATTCAACCAGTGACAATTTCACTGGTTCAGCTTAACGACATTGAAACCAGAACCCAACCTCAAAATTGAACTGCTTCAGTTTACTCCATAAATACTATAGAATTACATCTTTTTTTAGATAATTAGGGCCTATGCTTGTTTTGAATCAAACCTTTACTCCGAGTAGAAAATTGGCAACTTTAAATAGTTTTTTATAGAATGTTTTTTTTTATTCTAACCCGATAGCATAAAAAAACGTTTTACACCAAAAATATTTAAATTACCCAATTTTTCACTCCGAATACGGATTGGATTTAAAACAGACATAGGCCCTAATTATCTAAAAAAGATGTAATTCTAGTCTTTGTGGAGTAAAATGGATCAATTCAATGTTCAGGTTGGGTCCTGGTTCCAACACCCTTATAAGAGTAGTTAAAAACCCTTGAGGGGAAAGTAATTTAGTGGTAAAATCATATTTGGATTTTGCTTCTAAATGTAATGAGCGAAAGTTTTCCGAACTCGGTGGTCGTCGAGTTCTTGCAATGTCAGTCTTTAAACCCTATTTATTATGGATTAAGTAAATATTTAGCAATAAAGTCTGCAGGATGGTTCGACATCCCGGAAGGAACAAAACCTCTTACCAATGATGAGGGATACTTTGATGTAACTATACCACTCAGTATGATCCTAGGATTCTCTGAAGACTATCGAAAGATCGTTGTTAATGCTAAGCATGAACTTATCCTGAGAAGATCACGCAGTGACTTAAATTCTGTAGTTCAAGCACGACAGCGCCAGGAAACGAAGAGCAATTTAATATCTCGATTCATAAAGTAGAGTGGATGATACCATATGTAATGGTTTCAGATCAGCAAAAGATACATTTGTTGAACATTATTGGAAAAGATATTCTCACAACTATGAGTTTTCGCTCATGGGAATTGGATGAATATCCCCTGCTTCCCACACCCTGGCGGACCGAACGAACGGAGCGGATATGCTTTAGTGTATCCTCACAGTATCCACATCGTATCCTCTCCGTATCATGCAAGAAAAACTCATTAAAAAAGGAAGATGAACATTTCACTTGTTGAAGTTCGGATTCTTCGTGAAATTTCACGTTAAAAGGTCACGGAGTAATCGCAATAGTTTTGCTTGCAACATTAAAAACTTTAAAAAAATATAATACTTATCGATAACGTGGGCTGAAGGCGACTTCAAACGCATCGTCGACGGATAACGCCGATTAACTGCTACTGAACGACGATGCGTTTGAAGTCGCCTTCAGCGCACGTCATCGATAAGTATTATATTTTTTTAAAGTTTTTAATGTTGCAAGAAAAACTATTGCAATTACTCTGTGAACTTTTAATTCAAAATTTCACGTAGAATCCGAATTTCAACAAGTGACATGTTAATCTTTCTTTTTTAATGAGCTTGTCTTGCATGATACGGAGAGGATACGATGTGGATACTATAAGGATACGCTGTAGCGTATCCGTTCCGTTCGTTCGATCCGCCAGGGCAACCTCAATACATAAATGGACTGTGAAGACGTCAGCTCAGTTGGAAAAACCACGCTACATTATGCTGGGTTTCCAGTCAGGTAGAAAGGATAAGTTAAGCTAATTTTAAATTTTATCCGGTATCTTTCCTTCCGGCGTTAAATATTACAAACATCGTCGGGTAGAACTCCAAATCCAAATATCGCTTACTGTCAGCGGTGGACAATCACAGACGCCGTTGGGCTGCATTTTCAACGTTGGACTTTATTCAAGCATCGTTGGGTTGATATCAGATTTCAGCGCTGGACATACATAATTGGGTTGTATTTTCAAATTCTACACGATCTCGTTTCTTCGAGCGTTAGATATTAGAGTGAGCGATCCTTATAATTAACTGCGTCGATTCCTCTAGAACTAGAAGTATCGAGAAAACGCGTTATACGTCAGACCTTCTAGAAATTTCGATTTATAGAAAATCGTCAGAGATTACGTCAAATTTTCTGGAAGGTTCGAGACAATGAATTTTAAATATATATCATAATAGGTGGAAGTTGAAACTTTTGATTGATATTTCCCGCAAAACCGTTAGAGACTACATTCAATATCGATGGTTCTAGAAATTTAATGCAGGCAACATCTCCGCATGTAACGAACCTTATAGAAACTTTGATCGATCTTTCTAGAACTTAATTAGAGTAGGGGTAATGGGGTATAAAAGGAGCATCAGGTTTCAGTCTATCGTTGAGCACAGTGCAGAGCTCAGTGGACCTCAAAGGTATTAACGCAGTTGGCCACATGGATGGAGTTTTGCCAACAAGACCGCTTTCAGCTGTTACCCTGAAGAAGAAATACGCCGTTTCAAAAATTCGTAAAGTACACACGAAATATGGTACAAAAATTGTCGCTGAGTTGAAAAAACAGTATGCAATCTTCTTGCCAGACAGGATCATGAAAATTTTTGAAGATGCTACGTGTGAGGAGACGTTTGAGAAGTTGGAAGAAGCAGCTGCTAGAAAAAAGCTCTATTTTCGTTATTTGGGAGGACCCTATAACCTTTTCGAATTGAAATATGTGCAGTAAGTGCCATTTACTTTTTAAATTTTATGTACTGCAAAAGGTTGTGAACAATAAATAAATTATTCGAAGGTATAAAGACTGCGTATTTATTTAACTGTGTTTGCTTCAATTAATTTTAAACACTTTAGTATTACTTAGATTTAATTTAGATTTAATTTATGTATAGTTGGATTCAAATTTCGCGCACTTTCTGCACTACTCAAAATGTGTGCGAACCTCAACTTCCTTCCAGCGTTGGATATTTTCAGACATCGTTGGGTTGGTTTCAAAATCCAAAATATTGCTCGCTGTCATTATTTTCGACGCTGGACTTCGACAAGCGTCGTTGGGTTGAATTCAAATTTCGAGCATTAACCAGATAACAATACGTGCCGGCACGTGATCGGCCCGACGGGCTGGAGACAAACGTGCCTACTAAATGCACGCGTCAGGCTGGCAGAGTCGGAATGCGACCGAAGGGCGAACAACGGTCCGGCACATTAGACGCCCGTCGTTCGTGTAAAGGGCGAGGAACGACGGGCCTGCGACTTGCACGACCGCTGCAGGCTGATAGTGCGAGTAGATTGAGATCGAAAGCGCGCATGCGCGTTTTGGATCAGCTGTTCTTGCTGTGTGTATTATCTCGTGTGGCCCCAGCTAACACAGTTACTAGTCCGAATAGTCACATAATTGTAACAAGATTAAAAAAACCAGTCACTGGTGACTTCCATGCTGGTCACCCAGTGACAATATATTTCCCACTCAAAGTAGTAACAAATTACAAGCGAAGCACGTAACATTATCCCGCCATTGTAATCACATGCTTGTAACAAAGTGATGTTTGGAAACGCAACGTGCAATGACAGCTTAACCTCAAAATATACATCGTTTCGGAATTATAATTATGAATATTTTTGCAAAAATGTTGGAAAGGAACATAATTAAACGATAAATAAGTTCCAGAAAAGGGAGATAATATGTGAACAAAGCTTTTATAAAAAAACAGATATTTATCAGCTGAACCCTTACGAAAAAGAAATTACATTATAGAGGTTAGACCCAAAATGTATATGTATAAATGAAGATCGCTGCCGGCTGTTACCGCCATGTTACTAGTCTGACAGGGAACGGTTGCAAACAAGCCTCCCTAGTAAACTACGGCGATTATGCCGTTACCTGCTAGGAGACTGAGATACAAGTAACAATTCCTCTGATAACATGTGATCATTCAGGAACCTTTCAGGATGGTAACAGGTTAGCTGGGGCGTTCATCCGTGATTTTTCCCTCGGATTTAGCGCGACGGGAGTCGTTCCGGATGAATAAAAGGATCGACTTTTCCTTGTTGCGCAAAAAGGCGGACTGCTGTTTTTGGTTTGCCTTGCTTGCTGTGCGTTGAATAAAAAGTAGGTTAGTATATGCAACCTTGAAAAATTATAGTTCGGGAATATAATAAAGTACCGAGGCCAACCTAACCTCCCTTTCTAACGCGAAAACTATCAACTACTAACTATCAAAGGTAATGAAATTCTGCGTATAATAAAGTCCAAGTTGAAAGAATTTGGTCGAACTTGAGAATATCGATTCATCTTTTCTGCAAAGCCGTTAGAGATTATATCCAATATCGATGCTTCTCGAAAGTTTACGGATATTGAAAACCTCGAAAGCAAGAACTTATATTCAAGCCTTCCAGAAACTTCGATGTATAGAAAATCGTCAGAGATCACGTCAAAATTTCCAGAAGATTTGATTATTTTCCGGAAACCCGGGAATCTCCAGAATTGGATTCTTGGTTGGTATTGCAGGGACCCACCTCGTTAAGCGAACCACCAATTCGTTCCAGCTTTCCAGAAATTTCGGTAACTGTTTAACGACTGAGGTGATCCAGAAAGTTTAACGAGTAAGAATCTAAGAGGCAATAGATCCACTTTGATCGAAACTCCTAGAAAAACAAAATTCTAGAAAGTTCCAGAAATTGGAGAATCCCTGATCCCACATGCGCCACCTTTATAAAAGTTGCTTGTGGGTTCGGTCGGTAAAACAGGGACCATCCTTATTGGCGGAGTCAAGAATCTGTGCCAGGGATCTACCTTACCGACTGTTCAATTACCGACTTTGGGAATTGACCGGTGGCGCCATCTGTCAATGGCAGCTGGAACTACGTAGTGGAGCCCCCGAACTGTCATAGCTTAACTACTGAGCGCATTTCCAAAATTTTTGAGAACACTTTTTTCTGAAATTTAAAAATTCTATGTACGGTTGTTAGTATTACTCAAAAATACGAACAATTTATCCTAATGACTTTTTTTGATGAAAGAAAAATTACCGGAGTTATAGCATTGACAATATGCCAAAAAACAAACGAAAATGAACATTTTAAGCCAAACAACGCACGATATGAAAAAATGTCAAATGAAGAAGAACGTTGCATTTTGAACGCCCTACAAGATTATCACAAGAACATTTTGAAAATTTGTTGAAATTAAATTTCTAGACAAACGGCAACCGGGAAATGACCGGGAATTTTATGAGACCGGCGAAAACCGGGAAATGACAGAGAATTTATTTTTTGAACGGAAATTTTACAAATTTGAAAAAAAATCTGTCCAAATTTGATTTCAACCGTTTTTTAAAATAATTAGTTAAATTGTTAAATGTTTTTGAATATTCTCTTGAAATTGATTTTTTTAAATAAAAAATCATTTTCAATTTTCCTAGGAATCTTAAGGAAATGTTTTTTATTCTCTAAAAGCCTTTCACAATCCTTAAAAAAGCTTCTAAATTTTTTGTTCGCAATCTGCAAAAATCTATGTTTTGTTTTAAATTAGACTATTATTCTAAAAATAATAGGTCTTCAATTGTTATCTATACATAAAAATTCAACAAGTATACTTACAACTTAAGTTTTATTGAACAGAGCAATTAAAAATGTAACGTTCTAAGTTTAGTTTTTTTGTTTTTACTTTTGAATATTTTATTTATAATTACTGATTTTAAATGAACAGTCAGATATATCTTAATATTAAGCATGGTAATTGTTCTATTTCTTAATTTTAAAATTTCAAATTGAATGGTTTAAAAATGAAACATTGTAGACTGAAACAATATTTGGAATGCAATAAAATCCTTTAATTATGAATATATTATTTTGAAGTTATATAAAAATTGAAAATAGTTTATAACGTTTCAATCGGGCGTTTAAATTTGTTTAACTAATAAGACTTTCCAATTAAAATAGTTTAATGTTTAAGGTTAAAATCTGACAATTCTAAAATTGTGAACTGTTTCCGAATCCTTTTGTAAAATCAATTATTATTAACTGTTTAATTCTGAAAGTACAGCTCAATTTTAGAAATCAGTGATTAATTTATATTCGCAGTTGATCAACTTAAAATATTTTTTATCCAAAATCTTCGATTACAAACCCTTCTAATTTTGAATTGATTTATTTTAAAAACTGCATTTTAAAATTCTTTTAAGTAAAATGTACGCTTAAAAATTAAAATCTAATATGAAAAATTTTTAAAGTGAAATATTATCGAATTACGCATTCTAAACACAATGATATTAAAATTGAAAAAGATAACAATTTAACTAATTATTTTAAAAACGGTTCAAATCAAATTTGGACAGATTTTTTTAATTTGTAAAATTGCCGGTCAAAAAATAAGTTCACTGTCATTTCCCGGTTTCCCGGTCCTGCGGCCACCCTGATATTATATACATAAAAAAAATTTTCACCCATTTCAGTAGCGAATAATCCGCCTGATGAATAAAAATTATAATACAATACAGAAGTAAATATAATAAATTAAATAAACAAAATACAAGAAAATTTGTGTCTAAGCTTGATACTGTATCATAATATTAATATTTTGTATCAGGAGAGAAGGGCTCAGCCGACCTCAAAGTTTTGAGACGGCCCTGCTGAGCGAGAAAAGGTCGTGGACACATTTGGAGAAAACTTATGCCACTTCCAATTCCTGCCACTTTTTTTCTACTCTTTTTTTCCTACGCCTTTTTTTCTACACTTTTTTCTAGTACGTGTCTTGACTCATTAAACTCAAGATTATTCTGAGTGACTTTTATCGCGGAAATATAATTTTTATTCACTTTTATGGACAAAATAGGAATCAGTGTACATTACCCTACAGTTTAAGCCGTTAAACGGCGCGATAGCTCCATTCAATTCCTAAATAAAAACCTGCAACAAAGATGCTTGCAAAAACGACATTTTTAATTATTTAAAAATTGTAAAATCTCTACTGCATTCTAAACATATTGTAGAACACACCAGAATTTTTTCAAATATTTTCCAACATATTATTAGCTCTGGGGTCATGTGACAGTACACGTCTCTGAGCAGTGGGCCTATTTACAGCATTTTTACTTGTATTTTGTTTAACAGCTCTGAACTACATTGTTTTACAAAAATTTTAGAAACATCATTTTGTTCATAAAACTTACCAGATTCGTGTAATCGTTATTAGAACCTCCTGAGATTTTTTCCTGCGGAGCTACTGCCTTCCAAAGTCGACGGTCGCTGATTTTTTGCGGCGACATTAGACCGCCTAGATGCCCTGCAACAGGGCTCTCCAGAAGGCAGTCACTGACTCCCTGACGGACCGAACGAACGGAGCGGATACGCTACAGCGTATCCTTATAGTATCCACATCGTATCCTCTCCGTATCATGCAAGAAAAACTCATTTAAAAAGGAAGATGAACATTTCACTTGTTGAAATTCGGATTCTACGTGAAATTTTGCGTTAAAAGGTCACGGAGTAATCGCAATAGTTTTTCTTGCAACATTAAAAACTTTTAAAAAATATAATACTTATCGATAACGTGGGCTGAAGGCGACTTCAAATGCATCGTCGACGGATAACGCCTATTAACTGCTACTGAACGACGATGCGTTTGAAGTCACCTTCAGCGCACGTTATCGATAAGTATTATATTTTTTTAAAGTTTTTAATGTTGCAAGAAAAACTATTGCGATTACTCTGTGACCTTTCAACTCAAAATTTCACGTAGAATCCGAATTTCAACAAGTGAAATGTTAATCTTTCTTTTTTAATGAGTTTTTCTTGCATGATACGGGGAGGATACGATGTGGATACTATAAGGATACGTTGTAGCGTATCCGTTCCGTTCGTTCGGTCCGCCAGGGCTGCAAAGACTGCCAGTGGCAGGCACGAGACTAGGTCAAACAGGCCCTCGTAAATTTTCGTCGAACTTGTCCTTCGACTCGTCCCTAATCCTTCATGGTAAATTACACTTTGAAATGAAAAAATGAAATGTATTGTGAATTCAAGTAGAAAAAAATCAGACCCTTCGGTGTGAACGAGCAACGAGCTAAATTCGCAACGAGCCGTGACCGTAACGACCGTAACCCTTTTCAGGTTTCCTGGAAAGCGAGGAAAAAAATGACAGCAAAAATTGGTGGCAGCCATGCACTTCCCGTGGCAGTCACCACCTGCTGAAAGTGGTGAGCCCTGCCCTAGAATCCTAGATTCTAGGGCAGATCTGGGCCAGCCTAGACTGTCAAGACAATAAGGAAAACAAATTATTTTTATAGTGTTATTTTCTTATTTAGAGTCATTTTAGACACCCCGACAATTTTTTCGAAAACGGTCAATAAAATTTGGCTAATTTTTATAGCCTTAATTTCTTATGTTGAGTAATTTTCGAAAAATTTCCATTTTTCCAAAATGCTGAAAAAAATTTGGCTGACAGTTGGAAATTTTTTATGTTATGGAAAGCTGACCAGGGCCAGATCTGGACCAGACTAGACTGTCAGGACTGGACGCTTCACACGACGCCAGATCTAGGCCAGATCTGACATTAGACTGCCAGAAGATTTTTTCACTAGGGAGTAGAGCCAACACGAAATTCTTACAAATATGTTGCTTCTTCGCTTTATATTGAATAGTTCTTGTTATCAGTTAAATGGTATTTTGTATCTTTATAACTTTTGATAAATTTCTACTTCGTTTTACCTTTTTAGTACTGATTTCATAATAGGCTTTATTTAACTCTTATTTTGGGGTTTACACCGTATTTTGCCCAAGAAGGGCCCTTTGCCGTATTTTTTTCAATATCAAAATGTTGTAAGTAATATATTGAATTTTTTTCTTTCAAGTTGAATTACCTAACTTAAGTAGTTATCATTAAAGTACACATAGATCGGTAAAATATCAATTAAAGTTACGGTTAAATTAAAGATAGGAGTATAATTTTTTAATAAAAATACACCGCTGTTCACAAGTGCCTTCCTTCCGGCTTGATGTTAGGCTTCGAATTATGCAAATTTAAATAATTACAATAATATAATCAGCACAACTTAAAATCTTACCGTATTCCAATACTCCCCAAGCGTCAAGCCAACGAGGTAAAGTAAAACCATTCCAATTTTAAGTAACAACGTGCCCTCAGTTGGGATCATCTTCTTGGGATGAATATGTCGATAAATCGGTATTTGAGGCTTAGACCTGCAGAACTTGAACAGGGATGCAGATGACAAGCCGGTGAAAGCATCCTTCTGTCGCGAATGCATCGCCGCATGGTCGCACGAAGCCGTCTTCACCAGGAAGGCGTGATTTTACCGCGGCACCGCAACTCCACTCGTACTTTTCCCGTTTCCAAGCGAAGTCTATAAATACGGGCCCCGACTCTACGGATGAATTTAAACAACGACACGTAAACCCCTGTCGCCACCGCTGGAGCGAGCGAGGATCTTCCCTACAAGATGCTTGCGATTGTAGTCTTTCACGAAGGATCGTACCTCGACCGTATGGGTCTGCGACTGACCAATTTCGTATTTATACATGGATAAACATACTAATTTAAGATATTATAAGGATAAACTAATTTCCTTAGGATTTTTTTTAAATGACGTAGCTGGGTAAGCATGCTTTGACTGCCCCAGTTCGTATTTGATTCATATTTAGACGGTAAGTTGCTGCTATTATTTTTTACAAAAGTTGTAAGTAAATTAAAAAAAAAAAATTCCAAATGGTTTTAACAGATTTTATGGACAGAAATATATGTTATACAGAATATTAAGGCAGTTTTAAGACAGAGAAGCATTATTCATTAGAAGGAATATCACGGAACGCCCCTGGAACATTTCGCGGGCACCTTCGGAACGTTCCAGGCACGTAGCCGGGACGTGTAAAATGTCCGACCCTTTGGAACGTTCCACTGGAGCGTTCTAAAGAGGACTCACCATTATTGTTATTATTAATAATAAATATCGCGTAAACCGTAAGAGATAGGTCAAAATCGATGTCAGTTTATAATATTGATATTATATTATAGTGTACTATCTGCGGTACATAAAACTGAAGAATGATATCCATTTTTACCTATCTAATGCGGTTTATGAGATGTTTGTTGTTAAAAATAACAATAACGGTAAGTTCCCTTCAGGTGCCAGTGGAACGTGCCTGGAACGTTCCGAAGGTGCCCGCGGAACATTCCAGGGACGTTCCAGGAACGTTCCGTGCTATTAGGGAAGTGCAGGAAAATCTCTCGCAGTTACTAGTGCCGGAAGTTTAAGTTATATTTTTAATATAAAAGTGCTTATAAAATATATGTTTCGTATATCTTTTAAATACACTCAAGCACTATTATAGCGCACGCGAACGCGATTAGTTCAACGAATCCGATTGTATGAAGATACCGACTTCTTTAGGATAAATTTTCGATTATAGCGAGGTATATGTTTACAATTTTGAGTATTACGCTACTATCCGTTCACTTTACGAAATCCCATCCAAAACAGCTGTACATTTTTGTAATTTACTCGCAAAAGAAAAACACGTGAAAACACGTATTCAAAAGTATTGCACTTTGAATGCGAGATTGTCGAAAAGCAGATTTCCAGAGAAC
>CAKNYM010048350.1:71180-88359 GCA_932195095.1 Andricus curvator | reverse complement strand
CAGTTCTCGTCAGATCACTGAAGTTAAGCAGCGTTGGGCGCGGTTAGCACTTGGATGGGTGACCATTCGAGAAAACTGAGTGCTGTTGGCACATCGTGGGTGTGGTGAGCCCACACTTGTAGTTATTTACTACAAGTTATCAACCTAGAAACACTACCCGAATCGGGTAGTGTCACGCCTACCCCGAAAGGGAAATGGCTTAATGGTATACATACATACATATATCTTTTCTATATTTTTGTTGTTATGGCTTTGACCAGATAAATTGTATTAAATAATTTGTTGTTGACTGTTTTTTGTCTACTGGTCTAAAATCAATATTTTGAATATTGATTTTAGACCAGTAGACAAAAAACAATCAACATCAAATTATTTTATATCTTTGTCAGTTGAAAATTCTACTATTTGATTGAAAAGAAATCTAGCTTGTCGAAAATGAAACAATGTTGCTTAAAAGTATCAGTTTTTGCTTAAAATTCAACTGTTTTTGTGGAAAATTTTTGTTGTTGTTGTTGAGACTTCAACTATTTTGTTGAATATTCGTCTTTTTGGTTGAATTCAACTATTTTCCATTTAAAATTGAAATCTGTTTTGGTTGAAATATCAACTATTACATTTTTCATTGAGAATTCACCTCTTTTGGTTAAAAATTAATCTACTTTGTGAAAAATTCAATAATTTCGTAAGAAAGTCATTTTTTAAGATTCTTCATTTTAGTTTTGTTGAAAAATTATTTGTTAACTGAAAATTTAACTATGCCAGTTAAAGATTTATTATTCTAGTTGAAAGTTCATCTCCTTGGTTGAAAATTTAACTAGTTTGTTGAAAATTCCCTTGGTTCAAAATTACTTTTTAACTGAAAATTTAACTTCTATTTTTGGTGTAAAATTGATACTTTTTAGTTAAAAATGTATTTATTTTGTTGAAAACTCATATATTTTGTTAAAAATTCGTCTTTGTCGGTTAATTGTAAAGTGTACATAAGAAATTAGAAATTTCTTAAAATCTAAACTTTCCCAATCAAATCATATCAACTTCATGTGCAGAAAATGGAAGGACAATTTCATTTTCAATGAATGTAAAATTTCAGATATGTAAATCGTCTGCAGTTGAACAATTTTGAATAAGGTCGAAGTGAATCAAAAAAATTACGTTATCTTTTCTTTTTTCTATTCTGGCGTATTCTGTTATAAAAGTTACAAAATATTCACTACTCGGTTGTTATTTACGTTACGTTATTCAAAATAGTGAAATCCACACCGAAATTATAATTGGTTAATTACACTGCAATTTTGAACAATATATCATGCAAATCGTTATGTCTTTTATACAATTATTATTAAAAGTTAAACGGATCATATTAAACAAAAACCATGCAATTATTATTTACAGTTGAATTAGAACGGAATATAATTTCATTAAACAGTGATAAATATTCATTTGTTTATGGATTGTTATTGTCATCGATCGCCGGGTAACTGCGAATTGCTCTAGCGATCATGAATATTTTCAGAAAACTATATTATCTACTGAAATTCCTTTCGGCGACAGCGCCTCTTTTGCCCATTTTACTTACGACAACTGTTAAGAGGGGATGGATACTTCACCGGGTAGAGAGGCACAGCGGGGACGGTAAGATTTTCGCCGACAGCGCCGTCTACATTTATCTTACCCTACTAATAATTCTATCCCCACTCCGCCGCCACTTGCCGCATCTAGGTGTATAATATCTTTGGTAAGAGGACTGAGGACTTTGAAATGTTTCATTTTTAAGTTATGCCAACTACTGAAAACAACAACCTGATCTTTTTAGTGAAGATAATACAAAAATTACAACACATATTTAAGTATTTATATGTTAGTGCAATAGTTTGTACTTACATCTGAACGAATGTCCCTGCTTTGCACTCTTATTCTGTAGTGTGTGGTGCGAGGTAAAACTTCTTCATCGTCGTCCAAGAATGTTTTTCTTCGTCTTTTGTTTTCACTTTCATTCATTGTAACATAAAAATACTTTATTCCACTTAAGGAACCGTTGAAAATTGTAGTGCGATTCCAATAAATATTTTTCGAGTGTCATATTTTATCGGAAAAATAATCACTTAATATACATAACAAAATCGACGCTTAGATTTTTGAAACGACTCGATATTTAGATTTCTAATGATGCGACGCACAGGGTAGGGTAGATTCTGTAGGCCATTGCTCTGATTGGTTGAAATGAGGCCCGCCATGTGTTACTATGCTCCACGAACCTGGATCTGGCTGCGATCGTGGTCGAACACGGGCGCACACGCGCAGTCGCAACGCTCTGAAAAGCTGTAGAGTGTAGAGCAAAGGAATCGATGAATTCGTAGTTTCTTGATAGTCGGTGTAATTAATTAATCTTTACGTGCGGTGTTCTCGATTTTATTTTTTCTATATAGATAAAAATACATCCCAATCATGGTTGTATATTCGATTTTGCGTAGATAAAGAAATTGACTAAGTTGAAAAGAACTTTGTTCTTCAATTGATAAATATTCACGGTTGTGCTTCTTTAATTATACCTCAAACAATACAAATTAAGTCAAAGTAAATTTTTTAGCGGTTTATAATATTTCAAAATGCGGCCGCAAATGCGACCGCAAATGCTGTTTCTTATACGCGGCCGCAAATGCGACCGCAATTGCGGCCGCAAATTTTCAGTAGGGTATAACCTGATTAATTTACGATACTACAGTACTTATTTGCAATCTAGTGTGATTTTACTTCAGGTAACAATGTGAAAATAGAACGAAGGTTGTTCTATTTGCAGTGGACTATAAAATTACTACTTCCGATGATGCAAATTATTTGATCGGCGTGGGACATAGTAAGTTTACGTAAGGTGATAAATTTACTTCCCTTCTAGAAATAATTGATTGGACACGATTCATAACGATTAAGAGTGATCAAAAGTTGAATCGATTTAAATTGTTGCTAATTGTGTCAATTGTTTCCAATCGGGTTGAATTGAGTAAATGCACTTGCCTGCAGTGCGCCCTCTGTAGTTTTCGTTTGTAACACGCATGACGCGCACGTGTTTATAGGTTGGAAATTAAATTTTTAACAATTCAACAAAAATGTCAAGTACAAAAAATAGAATGTTTGTTATCAGGCGGTATACCGAATGAAGAGTCGAAATTATGAGGGTTAACGGTACGTAAAAATCATGCCATCTAACGATGTGACAGTGATATAGTGTCTTTATCAAGTAGGCAGTAGTATAGTTTGATTTAGCGAGTATATTATTGTAAAACGTTTATTTACTTCTTTTTAAATTCATATTGTTGACATTTTTTTGTCTGAAAGCGTAAAAAACCCGCTTTTAAATAATTATCGCAATATCAAAATGCTGCAGCGACAACTTAACCTCTGATTCAGAATAATGGATACCCAATTGAAAACGATTGGAATCATTAGAACGTAGGATGGCGCCAATATTTTGAAACTCGGACTAAATAAAGTGTAGGTAACTCAATAAATTCTTTTAATTTTTAGTAGAAAAACTTATCCAATCTTTTTAAATGTCTTGCAGCATAACAATTTTGAATTTATAAATAAGTTTGATTAGAAATTCTCGAAAATTTCTAGCTTTAAATATTTAAAATACTCAATTTTAATTATTTCAAATAATTTGGTTTGCAATGCCTAATCTTAAAATCTTTGAATTTTAAAGGTTTCAAATTTTTTATTTTATAGTATTAGATTGTTCAGAAGGCTTTATGTAATTAAAAAGTTAAATAAATTAAAAATAATTGACATAAATGGACTTGGAGATTTAACTATTCAAAAACTGTTCGGATTAAACTATTTTTAAATTTAAACATTAAAAATTGTAGTATTTACAGGTGAAATAGTTCAAAATTGTACTAAATACATGCAGGAATCATCGCAACAACTGGTTTTCCTTCCCCCAGCACAGACATTTTCAAGGGTGGCGATTCGGCGGACGATTTCAAATTCCCGGTCAAGTTTTTCAATTTTCCCAGTCAACTAAAAGTAACATATTCATATTTGCCGCAAAACGCAAACATTTATTTTAAATCATGACGTTCATTCTGAACATCCTTTAACACAACAAGCAGAACAGTGCAAAATAAATGAATTTTTAAAGAATACTTATATTTTCCACTAAAAATATCAATTTTTTACAAAAAAATGAAATAGTTAAACTTTTTGTTGAAAAAATTAATTTTCAACAAAAAAGAACGGATTTTCAACAAAAAAGTTGAATTTTCAACCAAAGTGATGAATTTTCAAATAAAATTATGAATCTTCAACTGAATAGTTGAATTAAAAAAAAAAGTTTCAACTAAAATGATAAATATTTAACTGGAACACTTGAATTTTCAACCAAAAAGATGAATTTTTAAACTAGAAAATTAATTTTCAAATAAAAAGAATTATTTTGTGCAAAAAATACAATTTTTCAACAAAATACATGAATTTTAACAAAATAGTTGAATTGTTGATTAAAGAAGACAAATTGTCAACCAAATAGTTGAATTTTTAAACCAGAAGATTAATTTTCAAATAAAAAGAATTATTTTGTGCAAAAAATACAATTTTTCAACAAAATACATATGAATATTTAACTGAAACAGTTGAATTTTCAAGCAAAAAAATTAATTTTCACTAAAAAATATAAATTGTCAACCAAAACCTAAATAATTAAATTTCAATTTAAAAAAATTAATGTTCAACCAAACAAACGAAGTGATGAATTTTCAAATAAAGCTGTAAATATTTAACTGAAATAGTTAAATTTTAATCCAGACAGATGAATTTTTTACTGAAATGATGAATCTTTAACTAGAATAATTGAATTTTGGACCAAGAAGATGAATTTCTACCAAAAGACGAATTTCCAACTAAAAAAGATCATTTTTCTACCAAAAATTGAATAAATAAATTTCTAGGCAAAAAAAGAAAGTTCAAAAAAAGAGAAGAATTTTTGACTAAAATTATGGAATATTCAACTGGAATAATAGTTACAATTTCATTTAAAAAAATAATAATTTTCGACCAAAAAAAAATTCAAAGAAAAAGAATAGTTGAATTTTATGCCAAAAAGATGAATTTTCAGCCATAAAGATTATTGTGTTACAAAAAAAGTCAAGTTTTCCATAAAGTACATAAATTTTCAAACAAATAGTTTAATTTTTGAATGCAAAATATCGATTTTCAACAAAATAGTTGAAGTTTCACAAAAAAAAGGTGAATTTTGAATTAAAATGATGAATCTTCCAAGTGAGCGTGATAGTGGGACAGAGGGTGACGAATTAACAAGTAAAAATGCTTATATCCGTAGGATATTAGAAGATGAGAAAGAATCTGAATAGCTTTACTCTCAACTAATTTTAATTTTTCTGTACCTAAAATACTTTAAGTAATTTATTTCATAAATTACACGTTTTTTATACAAAATCATAGACAATGAAATGAATAATTTGATGAAAAAACTTCACCACATTGGCAAATTTGTTGATAACATAACTCTCGGCTCGCGGAAATTATTACAAAACATTTATTTAATTTTTTTCATGAACATATTGCTTACAATGTGTTGTCTCGAAAAAAAAAAAATAAACGTTTTCAAATAATTCCCGCGAGACGAAAGTGCTACCATCAAATTGCCACTTCATAACCTCGAAATCCTACTACCGATTGGCCCGATTGGGAACGATTGGGAACGATTGAAACTTTGCAACACTCAATCGTTCCCAATCGTGCACACACGATTAAGAAACACGATTAGAAACAATTCAAATTTCGTTCTATCGTTCTATCGTTCTGAATTGTTTTTAATTAATTATTTCTAGAAGGTTTGGGACTTTAAGTCTTCGAAAGTATATGTAAATTTTGACGATGAGTGCTTTTCAATGAGAGGGCCGCACGGCCTCTTACCAATGGGTGCGCATTTCGTTCGTTTGCATTCTTGTTTACGTTGTTTGCACGTTATGTCGCTTTGATTTATAAATTTTGAGACTGTCAAGTGGTTACATTCCGTTTTCTCCCTTAAATATAGAAAATAGCTCTGAAATATTTTCACCTCTGTGAACAGTTGTGAATAGTAGCAAGCTGACCACAGGTTAGAGAAAACCTGCAAATCAGATTAAAGTCAGGGAAATTTGTCAATCAGGAATCATTATGAATAAGTCAGAGATTAAAAAAATATTTAAATTTGAATAACCGAAATGTTTTTGGCGAACTAAACCTCGAAATATCTTTTCGATTATAAAAGCTGAACACAAAATTCAACGAGATTTCGGACAGTGGCTCATCTGATAATTTTTGTGATTATTTACGACCCGTACGTAATTTCACGGTCGACGACGGAAAGTTTACGTCCTGCGTGTATTTCTTTACGGCGGACGCAGGTTAAGAAGAAAACTATGTATTTTTGCAGAATTCTGCTTATTTACTATGTGCCATACCGATCGAATTATTTCCATCGTCGCAGGATGTAAATTCACACCAACTTTTTTTACAGTGTGGGAAACACTTTTTTTCGTGGTTTATATAACGTTCCAAAATCGCAAAAAAAAGGAATCCTAAAAATACTAAATCACGACACAAGCTTTTTTCCGAAGAAGCAAAATTATTATTATTATTATTATTATTATACCATTAAGCCATTTCCCTTTCGGGGTAGGCGTGACTTGCTCGGTTGGAAAATAGTATTGGGTATATGGGTGTATTGGTATAGAGTATATAGGTACAAGTTAGATAGGTATATAGGTGCAAAGTAGATAGGTATATAGGTGTTAGGTATATATGTTTTAGATTGATCTGGAATTCTCGTGTCATTTATTCAAATGACACGTTTATTCCGCAACACTGCTCCGACCCAGGTTGCTGATCAATCTCTCTAGCGATCACCCCAAGTGAAGAGCCTCACAAAATTGTTATGTATGGTTCCCCACTTGGGCCCATTAGAATTCAAGGTCTTTGTTTCAGGCTTCATTCATTCTATTGTCACTCTGTTTACAAACTATTTGTCGCCACACTTTTCTGTCCTGGCATACTACTCTAGCTTCCTTCACGTCCATGCATTTTTTCATGCAAGCTCTTGTGTTTCTATGGCTTCTTACGTCTCTTCGGACTAATGTGATAAAATATTTCTTTGGTTCAAGCTGAATAAATTTCAGGATCAACATATTCAACTTTTTTTTATATGTGTGCATGTGACTCAATCCAAAAAAAGGGGTCGTGCACATAGTACGTCACACGTTTTTCTTTTGTTTATATCGCTGCATCCCTTTTAGCTTCAAGGCAATTTTATTCTCGTCTTTATTTAAAAAAAATTGTTATTGAGCAAAAAATGTATTTTTAAATTTCGTAATTTTTTATTATTGTTCGATAGTAAAAGCTGTAAATATAACAAGTTCGTCATACTTTTTGACCCAATATGAAATATTTGCAATTTGAAATCGGTAAATTTTACTGATTAAAATTTTTTTTCACTTTTGTCGAATGCCAACCCACAAGTTTTTTTCCCTCAGCTCAAACGATTTGATTTATGTTAGCATTTTCATTCCGCCCTACTCTTCAGTGCTCTTAAACTCAAATTAAAAATTGCTCAAGCTAGAACATTTAACATTGCAGTTGATGAATTTGGAATATTCCATTTTTTAATTAGGTGTCTATCTGAGTACATTATTTTCAACTAAAAAGTGTTCACCTTCTAATACTTATTTGAAAAGTACTATATATTTTTTGTAACTGTTCCAATTTTATATTGGATAACAACTTCTGTCTCCAGTTTTCACATTTTCAACATGCTTTAACATGTTTCAGCTTCAAATTTTTTTTAAGATTATTTATTTTTAATGGTTCAGCACTTGAAACGTGTACCTTTTTTATTCATAAATAATTTATTTAAGTGTTATAATTGCTTTAATTATTATTATTCAATAATGAGTACACTTACTAATTTCAGAGAATTTTCCGCGTAATTGAAATATTGTATTTTCAAATATCGTATATTTAAAGAGAAAAGGGGAAGTTTTTTGAGAATAGGGGGAAAAAGGGGAGTTTCAAGAAAAAAGGAGAATCTAATAAAAAAAAGGGGGAAGACTGTGCCGTCTGTAATGACGATAATTACACTTTTCTTTTTCACTCTGATATAGGGGATTTCTCATTGTTTTGAAATTCACAAGTAAAAATATGAAAAAGTTAAAAAGGTCCAAAGGGCCATTCAAAAAATACGTAACGCCTTTAGGGGGAAGGGAGGGGGGTGGTCACCTCGAGCGTTACGCTAATGTTAAAGTTACATACACTAACTATAGAAAAAGCGTTATGTAGGGGGGGGGGGGGGGTCAAGATTTTCAGAAAAAAGCGATACGTATTTTTTGAACGGCCCCCAAAGACGAAACTGATGTCCAAAAACAAAATTCTTCCTTTCGAGGAGTTCTAAAAAGTTTCCTTTCCACTTTTCGATGTTTTGCACCGAAATTTGAATGTTTAAAAAAATATAAATGCTTGCTTAAAAAAAATTATTGATGCAAAATACTTAAAAATATAAGGGGAAATTTTTGAAGACTATTGATTGATTAAAAAATGTTTTATTTTATAAGAGATAAAATACAAAAATTCTATTCAGATTTTTTAAAAATCGCCTAATCATAAAATTTACGAAACCGAAAAGTTACTTATAAGTTAGGATACATATATTTATCCTCTGACTGTAACGCTTAGCCAAGATTTTCACACGAAAGTCCAAGCATTCGATAGCTCAGTTGGTTAGTGTCTACGGCGCGGCGTGGCGTGAGTTAGATTCATGTTTAGGTAGTGTTTGTAGGGTTCGAATCCTCAGCGAGTAATTAGGGGTTTTTAAACCGCTCAAGCATTCGATTATATACATAAGTGACAATAAGTTTGTATGTGTGTAATAAATAAGGTGTAATAATCATAATATAAAAAAATTTTGTTGTAGTTGTTAAATTGCTCTAATAAATTTTGCATCCACTCCAATTAAAATTTTCCGGAACTCTGATATACAGTTCATAACCTGCACGCCAGTGCATGTTATATCGTCTCGGATTTTAAATACTGTTGAAACGTTCTGTACATCTAGTAAAAATAGTTCATCACATCGTATGACCAGACCTTTCTGACTTCCACCAAACTGTCTTCCATATCCGCTACTCTTGAATTTGTTCCGTAAACTTCATCAAACTTATTTTTTCCGTGTATTATGATAAAAGAGAAAACATTATAAAATATTTTCCGACAATTTTACTTTGTAAAATGTTAGTGGCGTAACCACTGTAAAGCAAAACCTCGCTTTGCCGCCGTTGGGGGGGGGGGGGGGGGGCCCCCCTAAATTTAGAAGCGAAAATCTGTTGGCTTACTGATAAGCAAGTTATAAATCGGCCTTCTTTTTTAATTTCAAATGGACCTCCTAAAAAAAATTTCGGATAGGACCTACACGTTTCTAGTTATGCTATTGAACTTATTTACTTACCATTTCAAATAGGAAGGCTGAAAATCTCGCGCAGTGATAATTGCAATGGGAAAAAGGAGATCGAACTTACTTGCGAAAGTAAAGCTCACAATTCTTTGCTTACTATGAAAAATTGTTATACATACAGCTTACATGTTCAGCTGTACTATTTCAAATAGTTATTGAAGATGCTTGTTCTAGTAATCTTGCTTTTTACAATTTCAAGTAGTAATGCTGACTTCAGGTGTTGTATATTTTGAGATCAATATCTCATACAGTATCAAAAACTATTTAAATTGTTTTGTGTACAATGCGAACAAGTAAACTTCATGTTAACAATGCATGAAAGTGAATTTGACTATCCACTTTTTTCCGTGTAATTTATCACTTAATTGACAATAATTTGTGTTCTATTATAATCAAAAATTAAACCCATTAAAGTAGAACATTATATATTTTCAAATCATAACATTTTTCAAATCTTGATAATATTAAGAAATTGTATTGAAGAAATAATTTTTAAGTTCATAAACAAGTAATATGTATAAAAATATATAAAACTACCAGTAAGAAGTTGCCACGAGAAGAAATGTAATGTTGCAAAAATTAGCAAACTATACTTTGATCTCTGTGTATCATTCTTATTACATTTAATATGATTTAAATTAATTGTTGATTTATAAAAAAATGATTTTTTCAGTTAGACCCCTTATTAGTTTAAAGACTTCGGCTATACGCGTATTATTGTTTTTAAAAAATCTTCAATTAAAAAAATATAATTAGTTTAATCTTGGGTTCGGTACAAGAAATTATCTTCATTTTTGTAACAAATATGCCTGATGACTTTATGTACGAAATCTAAATTATTTACCCCTAAAGATCACGTTTCCATCATACACACAGCTTACAATTATTATTATATATTATATATTATATATATTATATATTATTATATATTATATATTATATATATTATTAATCACTAAATAATAGGGGGTTTAATTAGAAAATTCTCAAAAATTCAAAAACACATCGTGTTAAAAGAATTTGTTCGAAATCGTATTTTTTATGGTAGTAATACTTTCTCTAACTTTTATGACTTTGGTGATTTTAACGATATTGAGATGTTTTTCTTTAATTATTCATAATGAGACTCAGTTTGGAAGAAATATTTTTTGAAAACAAATCAAAAACTTTTTGGATCTTTCAAACAAAAATTTATAAACTGATTTTTTGAAGAAAAAAAAAATCCATCTTTGATTTTTTTATAGATAGCTTACAATGTCCTCTAAAAACCTGTAAATATAAAAGTGGGATCTCTCTTAGTTTTTGAGAAATAATTAAGAACGTAGGCCGTGGCATTGTGTGCCCAGCGCCCGAGAGACTGAACTCTGAAGTTCGTATACGAACTTCCGAGTTTGTATACATACATACGAGTATACAAACATACATACGAGTATGCATACATACATACGAGTATACATGCATACGAGTTTAATATTAGTATATTTTTTGTCTATTGTTTATATGGTTTTTCAGATCGTGTGCATCGTTTCGGCGTACGTTTTTAATTATTTCTCGAAAACTTAGGGAGATCCCATTTTTATATTTACAGGGCTTTTAGAGCACATTGTAAGCTATATATATGTATATAAACAAATTTAAAGAAAATTAAAAATTGATTTTTTTCAAACATTCGGTTTAAAAATTTGTTTTTGAACACTCCGAAAAGTTTGTGAAATTTGTTTTCAAATAATGTTGTTTGAAAACTTCGTCTTATTGTGAATAATTAAACAAAATATACATTCTAATAACATTAAAATTCTCCAACGTTATAGAAGTTCAAAAAAGGACCAACATTTTCAATTTTGAATATCTGCTAAGTTTTTGAAATTTTTCAAAAATTATTCAAGGGTTTTTTTCCAAGACCTAAGAGAATGGATACTAGAATTTTCATCAAAATTATACTAACAATAGATGAAATTCTTCAGATAATTTGACATGGAGTTGCTCATCCATTCACAATAAAGACTTTTGTGATTAAACTATTTTTTATGATATTCACGACAGGCATATACTTCTATATCTTCATGATTAAATAACAAAAAATGTCAATTTTATTATTCATCACTACCTAAAAACGAAAAATCGTCTGTCACATTATGACACCGTCTCAACCGTTTCGAGGAAGTGTCACCAGTTAAAGAAAATGAAGATTATAATGTTTATCACGATTTTATGACGCTTCTCAGAACCCATGATAAATTCTAACCTCAAGTCTAAAACTTAATTCTCTCGGAAATGAATGATTTTTTTATCAAACTTTTTCCCACTATATTCAGTAACTCAACATCTCAGGGACGCATCATCTGTTTATTTTGTATTGAGTATTTCATTTCTTACCTGTGTCTCAATTCGACTCGGGCAGGGTAACAAAGAAATGTCAACACGACATGATCACCTTCGAACCAAATTTTCTCAGAACTGGAAGTCACGAAGTCCCAGCAAAAAAGAAAGTATTGATACGAATTGAATTGAAAAGACTAAGACACCCTGCAAATCCCGCTTTGAGACAATGACGCATTGGACCTATGTGCCAATGCGTGTGAATTCGTGAAGACGGTATTTCAGTTTTGAATCTTTCTATACGTACAAATACGATGCAAAAGTCTAAAGTCAGCGAATACACTTCAATGCGTCAGCACGCAAACGCCTTAACATTGGTCAATGCGTCTGAATTCTTTAGAGTAAAATACACACTTGAATTCGCCCCAATGCGTCACGGCGAATTTCAGCAAGTATTGATTTATACAATTTGATCCGTAACAGGAAAACCAACGTGCGGGGCATATCGAATTTATTGTAAATGTTTAATAAATTGTCTCGTAAATCAGTGGCGGGTACTCTGGACTGATACACGAGGGATCGCTGTTTCAAGTCTCGACGCATGCACTTTTTATTAATTTTTTTTCTAATTGACCTTGATCACGCATTCATATGAATTCACACGCATTCCATTCGCGCTGGTTCAATTCATCTGAATGCGTCTCAATGCGTTCAAACGATTCAGAAAACGGGATTCACGCGCATTACAAAAATGTTAATTCGCCCCAATACGTATCAATCCTTTTTTTTTGCTGGGGTACTACAAGGAGACCGCACGCCTGTGGCGGAGATGGTGGAAAGTAGCCCGCAACTGCGATCGCCTGTCCTCGGATTTTCATTTATTCCCAGATGAGAGCGCCATATGTGGCAAATTGAGGAATTACGATTCCTATAGAAGCAGACGAAAATTTAGTTACACATTTTCTCTGAAGAGGCGCTCTCATCTGGGAATAAATCTCGCTATGGAGAAAATCCGAGGACAGGCTCTCGCGAAAGCAGATTATTCAAAAAATAAAATTGCGATTTTGTTTTTACACGATGTTTTTTCGCTCTCTTGCAGAATTGCCATTTTGTCAGTTATCTCCTTTTGCCTTTCCACCGTTCAATTATGCTCCAGGGTTTTGGACAATCAAAATATCAGGATTCCGTACGGCGTATCGTTTACTTTGACGAATGAAGGGCCTCACTGCATACGGGCGTAAGTCCAAAACCCGAATTTTACAGGAGAAACAAAAAATTGTCTAACTTTCACGCAATTATTATTATTATTATACCATTAAACCATTTCCCTTTCAGGGTAGGCGTGACACTACCCGATTCGGGTAGTGTTTCTAGGTTTTTCTTGTAGTTATAAATAACTACAAGTGTGGGCTCACCACACCCACGATGTGCCAACAGCACTCATGTCAGTATTCTTGAATGGTCACCCATCCAAGTACTAACCGCGTCCAACGCTGCTTAACTTCAGTGATCTGACGAGAACTGGGTTTTTCAGCGTGGTATGGCCGTTAACTTTAACTTTCACGCAATTAATTTAAAAAAAAACAATGCCAAAACGGTTCGAGGTACTGTTAGGCTTTATCGAACCGCAAAACGAACATCCTGAAAGAAGCATCCACCTCCGAGAATACCCGAGAAAAAAACCTTTGTCAAAGGAACGGCGCGTCCTCAAGAACTCTGATTTTGATACATCAAGAGTTGCATAAATTTTTTTATTTTTGAATTAAACAAAAAACAAGAAAGCACCTTCGAACTATTGGTTAGTTCTATTGAATCGCGAAAAGAGTACAAAAAAATAACCATGTGCGCGAAAGCCCTTGTCAAATATTGGCGTGTCCCAAAAAACTCAAATTTTGACCCACATCCGAGAAAACCCCTTATCAATGCCCTAACGCAGGCCTGCCCAGATAGGGGAAAACTGCTCATTTGCCAGATGGGAATTTAACACCACCACCGACCTCAACTCATGCAACTTCACGAGAGCGAACACCCCCCAAGCCTCTGGACCTGAGAAGGGGGAAGTGGTGGTGGAACACGAACATGTGGCAATTGAGCAGTTTTCTTCTATCTGGGCAGGCCTGCCCTAGCGGAAGAAATGGAAAGGGTTGGAAAGGAAGTACCGTTCCGATCCTTTCCGATTTCTATGTGAACTTTTCTTCCGTTTCTTTCCGAACGCTTTCTCTTTCCGACGTTTTCCGAACTTTTGCCGAAGTGTCTCACTGCGTTTACTTCGTTCTGAGCACGGTCGTATACCCAGTCCGGGGGCTCTCGTGGTGGGGGAAGTTCCCTTATTAAAACTTCCGATTATTTCACAAAGTTGCTACTTCCGGTAGTGGCATAATAGTAGAGTAGAGAAAGTGGCGATTTAATTTGAAATTTTAATTTCAAGAAGTCAATTTAATCCAGATGTATTCAATAAATCAAATAATATGGATGCATTTTTAAATTAGTGAAAATAATAAACAAACTCTGAAGCGGTTGTCCCAAACTTCCTGCCGATTTCTCGGGATTGTCGAATTTTGTCGGTTTGGCAGCATTTCGCTAGCGGGATTATTGTAACGGAGCACGATGAATAATTCGCCCTTCGCTATCACAATTTACACTCTCTCTCTCTCTCTGTGATAATATCGTTCTCTGAAAAATGAAACTCGCAAATACGTGCCTTTGAATGAAAAAAATTCACGCCGGGGACACACGATTCCCATTCTCTCTGGACAACAAGATCACTCGGCACTTTTGTTGTCGGCCAACTGCCCGATAGAGAACCCCTTGAGAAAAGACAAATTGGCGAACGAGAGCCTTCCTCAGCTTTTCCCTCCGAAAGTTGAGAAATGGCCTACGTGACAAATTGGCACTCGCAAGTTGTTTTGAAACGAGCTTGCTCACCCTAATACGTGACTAATTCTCAGTCACGCTACTTTTCCTCCCACCAAGGGCCAGGGAAATTCCACAGCGGCATGCTCCCCGTACGTGCTTCGTCGCCTGGCCGAGTCTCTTTCTCTCTTCCTCTCACGCGCGCATCCCTCCATCCTTCCTTTCACCTCACTCTTCTCCCCTTTCGCCTTATTACTCGTGCCAGCCGCGGAGCTCAACCGGCGGAAACATTTTTCGAAATTGTTTCAAAAAGCGTTTCCTTCATTTATTTCAAAATTAACAATTGATTAATTTTGTATAAAGAACCAATATACCCTGGGAACAAAGGTGTAGGAAAGTAGTGATAAGGCAAAATCTCATTAACGGGAAATTAATTGAATTTTACATTTTTTTTGTTAACAAACCCGGACGGTCTTTTTCCTCCCAGATTTTTCTTAACAAATAAGCTAGATTAATTTTAGGGTAAGTTATTCTATATTTTTTCAGGATCCGAAGTTATTTCAAGTAATTTATATATTCTTTCTTTTAGTATATGTATGTTGTATGTGCTTATATTATGCATATTAATTATTTTATTTTTTTATTTATATATTTTTTCTAAATAAATAATGCAACGGTTGTTTGGTGCTGTTAGGATTATTTTGTTTCATAATTTGTTTAATATTAATAGTTCAATTATAAACAATTAGCCCCGAACAGCCAATATATTAGACTAGGCTTCATTTCTCTTGCGGGGAAATGAAGTTAAGCTAATATTTAGAAACTATTTTTAAGAAGGATAATTTTCATTAACATTTACTATTTTTAAATAGCTAATAAAAAAATTAAGAACTTGATTATAATATAATGGCGCGAGACGCTCGGGGTTGAGAAGAGAGCACGGAGAACGGTGTCCCCACCGTTCCGTTGCGATCCCATTGCCGGGCACTTGGCCAATCAGCGGGCCAGCAACCGCTCCCTTCTCCGCTGAGAGCTCTCGGGCCGGTCTGCCAGCGGGCAGCGAGAAGCAGTTTCGACAGTTGTAGATCAGCAGTGACGAGGAGTAGCAGCATCCGCTCTGCCCTCTTCAAATAAAGTTCTTAGTGCAAAAATCTAGTGTTTATTCATTCACGCAGTAACCTTTGACCAGTGACAGGCGTCACTAGTCTCAGTGAACTCACTCCGTAAAGCCTCTCCTACCAGTTACGACTTCTCCATTTCCATCTCTCAGCTTTTTCCATTCTTAATATCATTCCTTTCTACCGTTTTATTTTCCTTTCCGGGACTCAGAGGTCTGACACTGTCGGCCTCGCACCCACTCTCCCAAACCCGCAAGCTTCCTATCTCGGTACGTTTTTTTTTCTCTCCGTAAATTAATTTTGTGTTAATTGTGCGTACTGAAATAATATTGTTCGCGTTTCTTGGAGCTCGGACATCCAGCTTCACTGGCCCCGCATCCACGTCGAGCCCGGGCTCACGCCGGGACAATCTTGTTTGGGTGTTCGTGCTTCGCTCATTTCTTTTCTCTCTCTCTCTCTCTCGCGTGATAGGCTTTCTCTCGTGATCGCATCAGTTTCTTCACGGGACTCGGAGGTCCGGCACTGACAGCCCCGCACCCAACCTCTCATTTAGCTCGTTCTGCTTTTCGGGATCCGTCCGTGCCACCTCGCGTCTACTTGCTGTCGTTCTGTGGCTGGTTTTTATTCTTTGTGTTTTGTTTGACATAATTTATTTCTGTGTCGCGCATATTCGTTCCATCCACCAAACTTCTCTTCGGGTCTCGGAGGTACGGCAAATCCGCTGGCCCCGCACCCATTTTATTCCGTCGGAAACCGTACAATTAGGATCGCCTTGTATTCCGCGATAGATTTGCTACCTCATTTTTTTCCATCTCCACTGTCTCGGAGTTCGGCAATCCGCCGGTCCCGCGCAAATACCAAAAGGAGACGTTGTCTTTGTACCCCCCACCCTCTCCATTCTTCGCGGATTGGGAATTTATTTTCTCAATTTTTGTTTTACGAATAAACCACTTAGACCTGGTCACAAATGAACGGTTTCCAAGCTTGGCAGTAATTCATGCGGCCGCAAGGCGCCAAGCGTGTCTTCCTGGCTCCACCTAGCAGCCGACGAGACCAGAATCTGTCAATGACCCGTCTCGACGCCTACCTCCAACAGCGAAGTCAGCAACAAGCAGCCCACTCGGCACCAGCCTCATTTGTTCTCGTGGCACGCACCCAGGGTGACCACTAAGTCGGTGGATCGGACTAACCAGTAGATTCTCCTTAACACCCCCCGCCCCCTCCCCCAACAAATACACACGATCGTGGTGCCCATATCAGGGCTATTCTCCATAGTACCCTCGACTTCGATGCAGGCTTCCGCTTGCTCGATCCTGAGGTCTCCTCAGCATACACCCCCCCCCCCAACGCTCGTAGTCTGAAGGGACTCTCTAAGTTCTCCCCCCCCCCC
>CAKNYM010048350.1:43611-60691 GCA_932195095.1 Andricus curvator | reverse complement strand
TTTTTTTTTTTTTAGTTTTGCAGTTTCTGTTCTTTTATATTTATAGCCTTCTTTATTTATCTGTGCACCTTTTCACCCGGGAAATGCGAAAAATTCAGTTTTAGTATTTATTTTTCCAATTAACCGATTTGTGTATCTCACAGATACGACGCGTGCATCGGTGTTTCACCAGGGGGCGCGTGTAATGGAATGTTAAAAGACAAACCAAGTTACCCATTTCTCGCCTGAAGCAAAACATTTTTTGAACGTTGTGTGGCCGGGTTACCCGACCGGTATGAAAGCCGGAATTCGACCAGTTTACCGTGACGTTTTTAGCCGGATCACGGCCAATATCCCCGGCCGGCGCCCGGTTTAAACTGGGGCTATCCGGCCGGCTCCCGGTCGGATCCCTGTTACCATTCCTACACGGGAACTATCGCTTTTAATTACTGTATCTCCTTTTTTCATAAAATTGCTTTTTTGTATTGTAACACAAGTGTACTATATATGAGATATAATTTGCCCTATGCTGGACTTGTAGAAGCATCACTTGGCTCCATTTATGTATTGACACTAAAAAAAAACTGATTTACTTCAAGAATAACTGCACAAAAAAATGTTTGACTGAAAACACTATGGGAAATTAGGCATATCCGAAAATTTTTGTGATTTTAAACAAAAGTCTTGGGAAAATCGCTATCACCCGTGTAGAAATTTGGTCATGGCCCAAACAGGGCCCAGGCTTGGCAAAACTAGGCCCTGGCCTGGCGATCTAGCCTGGGCCAAGCTTGAATGAAACGCCAAATCTGGCCAGGGCCAGGTTATATTGCCAGGCTCGATCGCCCAGCTTGGCCCAGGCTTGGCCCCAGTTTATTATCGATTCCCAGCCAGTTATCATTTCTCAAACTACTACCAGAATCTGTGGTAACCTCAACTTCGGCGACATGGTAATTTTCATTTTCCCTTACAAGATTCTGATTTAAAATATTTTCTCCAATGATCTGATCCACATTTCTAAATTGAGGTATTTCATTGATTATCTCGCCGGGTTCTGATTCTTCCTCATCATCATCTATATACAATAATTTTTCAATTTACGTCCGCCATGCTTGTTTTGTAAATTAGAGTTTTAAACATCATTACATACATCAACAATATATTTACACTCGATAATTCGATGAAAAAGTTTTCTCAATTTGAGGTTAGAAGTCACATGTAATCTTGATGTGAAAATATTATTTATAATTAATATAAGTACTTACTTGCACTTTCACCGCGTAAATATGGGATACTGCCGAGTGCTCGATGCCTCCAGACTCTCAGAGTGCTTTTTATTTTAGGCATTTTTATCGCAATTTAATTTCAATGATGATTTGTATTTTGTTCATCAACCATCATAATCAGCACCATCACCACTATTATCAATCACTCACACAAAATTTATAAGTTCAGTTTGGCTCAAATTATGACTCGAATTACCTGTCAAGATACTTTAAGAATGTTAATTTATACCAAATTAGCCACTTTGTAAAGATTCACACTCGAAACTCCAAAGTAATAAGTAAACAAAGAGAATAGTACTACGCCATCTGTCGTCAATTTTTGGAACTTTGACACTAGCTGGGCCCAAGCTCGAGCCATTGCAAAATTCGAGCTAGATCCAGGCTAGGGGCGCCCAGCCTGGCCCAAGTCTGGAACATGGAACAAACTTGGCGATTTCTGCACGGGCAATATCTCTTGGGTCGCCATTTTGTTTCCTCGAATGTATTCATATCGATTATGGCAGGTATTCGATTGCACTTAACTCGATTAAACGAAAGATCATTTGAAATAAAGCAATTAAATGTGATTATATTTGTTGTGAGATCTACAAGAATCATTATTATCATTGGCAGAGGTTGACGCTCATTAACGACATTTTTTCAACTTATAATGACATTCAATTTTTTTGGTACAGTCGAGTATCAGTGCAATAGAATACTTACTATCGATTGGGTTTATCGATTGCACAACTGGGAGCGAGTGAGTGAATGAGTAAGCGACAATCTTAGATCAAAATGGCGCTGGAGACAAGCAGAGACGACGAGATGCTGTCAGAGCTTTTCCGAAGATTCTTGATTGAAATCACAACAAATTTCGGATATTCCTAATTTCCCATAGTGCTTTCCAGTGTTTTCAGCAAATAAACGTCATTGCGTGCTCAGTTACTTTTTCAGTCAACCTTGTTTTTTATTGTGAATATGGAAATCGATCAAAGTGATGCTTCTTATGGTTTTTCATGATTCAGTCCAGCTCAGTGCAATTTATATTTCATAGTGTATTATTTTTACCATACAAAAAAGGAATTTTATAAGGAACTTATTATATTAATTACAAGTGAGATTTGGGCAAATGGAATATTCGAAATTTGGAATATTTAGATGTGATAATGTGCAGAAATAATGTACGTAATGTACGAAAGTCAAAAAGGCTTTCTGAGTTATGAAATTTCCCTATTTCTCGGTTCTTAGGAATGGTCTTCGCTGGATTCAACAGGAATCAATAGGATTACTGCAATTTAAAATGCTTTGAAGATAAAAATAAATTATTATTACGAGAATATATAATTTTTTAATTCGATTCGGAAAGAAATTGGATATATTCGGAAAGAGTAAAGTGGGGAGTCATTCGGAAAGAAATCGGAAATGATCGGAAAGAAGTCGGAGAGTGGGACATTCGGAAAGACTCGGAAAGGTTCGTGGGACAGCTCGACGTTTGGAAAGAAACGGAAGCAAAGTTCACATAGGATTCGGAAAGCATCGAAACGGTAACTCTTTCCGAACCCTTTCCGAAATATTTCCGAAGCCTTTCTGAATCTTTTCGACACGGTCTTTCCGAACCTTTCCGTTTTTTTGGCAGGGTGGTGCGGTGCGCCCCCAAAAACGAAAATATGGACACACAAAGAGTTACATGATTTTTTTGAATTAATAAAATAACAAAAAAGTACTTTTGAACTATTACGTAGCTCTATTAAATGGTAAAAAGAAAAGGCAAAAAGGTTAAATTACTTTTTAGAAAAAAATACCAAACATGGATTTTGACCCACTTCTAAAACGAACTGGACCATAATCTTCTACAGAAATATGAGTTAGGTTAAAGAAATTATTTGAGCCCAATAAAACGCATTTCCGAAATTTCGCACTTACGACCGTATGCAGCGTGGCCCTTCAAATAAAATTACACCAGAGTCTCGATAGATGAACAATCTCGGGGGTTGCCTGAAAATAGCCTTGTTCATATAGCGCGTACAGCGAAACATAAACAGTCAGGGCCGCCTGAACCGTTTCCATAATATTGCGCAATCTACTTGACTGATGAGTAGTACTGCATGCGTCCCTTCAGAGGCGGAGTCGCAACCGTCTCTCGCCCTGCCCCCTGAGAAACTGCGTGGGCCAGAAATTCTAGGAATTCATATAACGCGTGCGATCGCGCGTTCAAATAGTGAGACGCTGGTGTACTTGAATATCGAAACTCAAAAAAAAAAATCTTCATTCTAAATCGAGATGAGATCTACTTTCTTATGAAAAATTTCATGCACCGAAATCAGAGCATGACGAAAAATTCAATTTGTCGAAAGAAATCTATTTTTATTTAAATATTGTACAAAGGATGTTTTTCAATATCAGCAATTACGAAAATATGTGATTTTTTTATTATTTCTTTTCCTAATTGGAAAATGTGAAATCTGAATCGATTGGTTCAGAATAGTGATGCCGTCGAGCGATATTTCCCGATCTCGACGCGATTCCGACTCGATCCTAGTCTCCAGTATCGGGTGTTGATCGAGTCGGTTTTGGCTCGACTCGACTTTGGCTCGGGAAGTCGATATATCGACTCGGGATCGGGTCGGGTTTTCGATACTCCTTCGACAGATGTGCACTTCTCAGTTGAACTGAGCGGAGAGGGAAATTTGACAATGGCTTGACGTCACTCAGTCCCCCCTGACTCCTCCACGGCCTGGTTAAACCGTTTATGGTTGGAGTGAAAATGCTGAAAATTATTTTCCCCATAGTGGAAGAGTTGTACTTTGGCTTAGTAGTAAATAATTTGAAACATCTAAATGCAACTATAGAACCTATTTCAACCTTCATTTAATTTTAAATTATTTTTAAATAAAAAATAACCTTTTTTTAATATTTGGCAATATTGGACTGTTTATTGAAAAGGAGCAAATATAAAGCAGATTTTGAAAAGTGAACAATTTCCAGCTGCATTGTTTTAAATAGAATGCATTCGATTGAATCATGAACTGAAGATTTCAGAGTGCTGCATCCTGCATTTAAATTTTCAACTCTAAAATTGTAATTTTTTCCTCTTAAATTGTTAATTCGTGAAAAAGAGTTTTGTACTTTAATGTATAAATAATAATAGAAGAAATATTATTTAAAAAAGGTTTAAAATATAAATTATTTGACGTCCAATGAAAAAAGTCTCTGGTTACAAATTTTTTTTAATTGTTCAATTTGTAATGTTTTTCACTTAAGATTTCTTCAAATGATATGATTAAGAAATTTATTAATTCATTTTTCAATTTGGAGGATCACAAATTATGACGTGGATACATATTTCTTGAGCAGAAATTTTTGAAATGTTCTATTCATACAAGGTTTCTTAACAATATAGTAAAATTTTCCACAAATGATATGCATTTTTAACAATTCAGTTAAACTTTCATTCGAACAGTTCAATTTTCAAACCAAATATATATGTAGTTGAATTGTCAACCAAGATGTTAAATTTTCTGCAAAAAAGACTAATTTTTCACAAAGTACATGAATTTTTAGACAAAGAGGTGAATTTTCAAATTGAAAAGATAAATTTTCTACCAAAAATGAGAGAGTCACATTTTCAATTAAAAAAAAAAAAATTCACTTAAAAAAAACGAACTTTAAAAAAATACTTGAATTTTCAAGTAAAGAAATTACTTTTCAAATAAATTGATGAATGTGCATTTGTAAACAATAAAATGAATTTACAACAATGCGCCTCAACTGTCAACCAAGAAGTTGAATGTTCAATTAAGACACTTAATTTTACACCAAAAAGACAAATTTTGAACAAACACATGAATTTTCAACACTGTAGTGAAATTCTTAACGAATTTTTACTCAACAATCAAAAAGTTCTGTTTTCTGTTAGAAAAATTAATATTTAACCAAAAATACTAATCATCGCGAGAATAGCTTCAATTTTCAAACAGAAAAATAAATTTTCAATCAATGATGTAGTTCAATTTTCAAATGAATAAGATAAAGCGTCATCCATAATTCGAATGGATAAATTTTCTATGGAAAAAATTACTGCCCAAACAATAAAAACGTGTTTTCAATAATGCAGTTAAATTTGCAACGAAAGAAGCAATTTTTAGTTGGATTTTCAAATGAAGAGATTGTTTTTTAGCTAAAATGATGAATCTCCAAGTTGACTGCTTAGATTTACAGTTATGAAATTTTCCACCTAAAACCAACGATTTTTCGACGAAATAGTTCAATTTTTCACAAATCAATTTATTTTCCCAAAAATATATAATTAGTTCGGTTTCAACCAAAACGATGAATTTTCAAGCTTTTTAAATGAATGTATCAATATTCATAATACTTATAACAATTATTTTCGGGAGAATAATTATTTGATGATTATTATTTTCTCTCGATTTTCCACCAAGAAGATGAATTTTCAACAGATACAAAATATTTTCCAACTTTGTGAAAAATATTTTTGGAATAAAAATTTTGGTTCAAAAACATTTTGATAGAAAAATAAGGTTTGGAAAATAAAATTGTTGAAAAAAATAATTTGTTGTGAAAAAATTTGTGAAAAAAGTTTATTGAAAAAAAATTCGTTGAAAAAAAAATGTTGAAAAAAATGTGTTAACAAAAAATTTTGAATAAAAATGTTTCGAAAAAAAATTTGTTTGCAAACAAATTGTATGAAAAAAATAATGTTTGGAAAAAAAATTCGTAGAAAAACATTTTGGCGCTTGAAAACGTCTACAATGTGCATTTGTTTATATAATTTGTGCATAAAATGAACAAATATCAATGCATGGCAACATTTTTTTATAATACATCATTGGCACTATAATTGCAACAAGATTAGAAGAAAAATTGATTTCGTTTCGCTTAAAAACGCCTAAAATGTGCATTTGTTTATATATTTTGTTTATCAAATAAAAAAATATCAACGGATGGTAAATTTCTTCCTGAAAACATAATTAGTAATGTCATTACAACAAGAGGACAAAAAAAGCATTGGTTTCTGCCTATTAATGTCTGCGATGTACATTTGTTTATAGAATTTGTTTATAGAATTCGTCAATAACATTCATTCTGGAATTTTGATGGCCACGTATCATCCAAACAATAAAAGCAAGCAATTTTAGAGCAAGAATACACTTTGAAAACAAAAAGTTCTTCATGTCGATTATTTGTTAATCAAATTTGCTTTTAACAATTAGCTTTATAAGGTAACAATTTTTTCCTTCTTTCTTATACCGCTGTGCATTGAACCCAAGTGACTTGAAGTATAAGAAAAATTGTGTCTAGGAGATAAAACATGAAATGCAAAAAAACAAAACTTTTTGCTGTTTGCATTAACATAAAAATTAAATAAACAAAATAATAAAATATACACTCACAACGCTTTCTACGAAATTTAGTCCTGAATTGTACAACAACAAAAAATGATCTTAAATCGGTGCATTATTGCGTTCTAAATGTCCTTTTAATATTTGAACTTCGTTTTTCATTTCAACCCTCTGTGGACCGCTACGTCACAGACCCACATCTGGCGAAGGAGGATCGAAAACCCGACCCGATCCCGAGTCGATATATCGCATTCCGAGCCAAAGTCGAGCCGAGAGAAAACCGATCACGGGTATCGAAAACCCGATCCCGACCCGAGAAAAAACCGACGCGATCTCGACACGATCACGAGAACGTATCGTATCGAACGGCACCACTAGTTCAGAATCACACACATATCTTCTAAAATACTTTATCTACGAAAAAATGGTTCGGACAAAGGTTAACCAGCACCGAGGGGGACAGAGGACTGTACCATCAATTTTGACCTTGAGGTCAATTTTGAAGGTCATTTGAGGGTCAAGATGACTTTTTTTAAATGGAAACCCCTATTTTTGACTCCGGATTTGAAAAGAGCGGAAAATTTTACGTTAAAAATGTCTTATGAGAAATTTGCTTTTGTGACCTTAGAAAGGTCAAATATCAAGGTAAAGTGTATAAAAAACGGTCATATGCCCTTTTTTGAAATTAATTGATGTTCTGAGAATAGCAAACCTTTAAGATGCTTTTAACAAGTCGATAGAATGTAAAAATGAGAACCACCTTGACCATCTTAACCTGCAGGTAAATTGTCAAGGTCATTTAAAGGTTAAAAGTCAAAAAAAGTCTTTTGTAGAGAAGTCAAATGAAGGGAAACTGTTTAAAAAACTCTTAGAACCTTACTTTTAGCGTTACCCGGAAATAACGACGTGGACGTAGTAAGTTCTGTTTCCTTTGGGGTGCTTATTTACCGTGAGTCCCCTTGCCTGTCACGTTTGGGGTGCTTGTTTACCGTGAGTCCCCTTGCCTCTCACGTTTGGGGTGCTTGTTTACCGTGAGTCCCCTTGCCTCTCACGTTTAGCGTGCTTGTTTACCGTGAGTCCCCTTGCCTCTCACCATTGCTACCTGTGTTACAATCAGCCACAGATGAAATGTTTACTCACGGTTAACAAGCACCCCAAACGTGAAAGGCAAGGGGACTCACGGTAAATAAGCACCCCAAAGGAAACAGAACTTACTACGTCCACGTCGTTGTTTCCGGGTAACGCTAAAAGTAAGGTTCTAAGAGGTTTTTAAACAGTTGCCCTTCATTTGACTTCGCTTCAAAAGACTTTTTTTTACTTTTAACCTTTAAATGACCTTGACAATTTACCTGCAGGTCAATATGGTCAAGGTGGTTCACATTTTTACATTCTATCGACTTGTTAAAAGCATCTTAAAGGTTTGCTATTCCCAGAACATCAATTAATTTAAAAAAAGGGCATATGACCGTTTTTTAAACACTTTACCTTGATATTTGACTTTTCTAAGGTCACAAAACCAAATTTCTCATAAGACATTTTTGACGTAAAATTTTCCGCTCTTTTCAAATCCGGAGTCAAAAATAGGGGTTTTCATTTTAAAAAGTCATCTTGACCCTCAAATGACCTTCAACATTGACCTCAAGGTCAAAATTGATGGTACAGTCCTCTGTCCCCCTAGGTCCTGGCTAACCTTTGTCCGAACCATTTTTTCGTAGATAAAGTATTTTAGAAGATATTTGGGGTGATAGTTTAAAATGGGACACCGTGTATAAGATACAATTTTTTCTTACTCTTGGATTCAACTTAAGGATCATTCAATTTTAAAAAGCTGAAAAGGTTTCATAACATGTAGAGACATCCATTATCATATTTTGAGACCAGCAAATCAACTTTATACCCCACCAAAAAGTAATTTTTTTATCTCAAAAAGTTATAATTTGAAAAAAATTGATTTATATTAATATGATTTTTACCGGAGTTTTAATATTCGATGCTTGCCAATAAACCATAAAAAAAAGAAAATCTTTCAGTTTATCCTGATAATTACGTCATAGAAATAACGGATGTGCTGATATTTTTAATTCCATTCACTTTCATTCACAGATAATATACAAATTCTAGAGAATTGCTAAAAAATCTTTATTTACGAATATGAAAACCGAAAAATAACGAGAATATATAGGTACAGTAGGCCGTTTTAATGGGCACATTTCAGCTTTTCCAGTGAGGTCTTATATAATTCATTAACATTCGAGTTAACATTCTGCCGTTGCATCACGCATATGATAAAAACTGTTCACACATCTGGCAGTCTAAATGATATCCATTCATAAATAAGAGACACGATTTAGTTTGCTATTACAGCTATGACTATATTTGTATATCATTTAAAAATATCTGCTTTGGTAAGGGTAAAAATATCATATAATGTGATATTTGTTATGATATGCAGTTCCTAACTTGTTTGCAAATTTTAAATCTTCAGGAAGATAAGATTTTTTTTAATTTCCAAAATTCTATTCAAATATTTAATAATTTACGTATAATCTGAAATTTTAGCATTCTTCTATGTGCTCACTGAGAAAAATGGATTATACCCAGTAATAAAAAATATGTTACAGCATATAATCTTGAACTATTAACTATGGGACAGCGATCTAGATTATTAAAACTACCATCTCTAGATATTACGGGATAATATCTTGGATAATAAAACTTTATGATCTGAGATAATAAAATCTATAATCCAAGATTTAAAAATCTAATATCCATATATTTTAATTCTGGTCCATTAGATAACCTCAAATATATATAATAATTTGTGCAAACGTATTTATAAACCTATAAAAAATTTTGATAAGACAAGCTCGGAAGTAGAAATGGAAATAAATTTCAATTTTTAAACACGCAATAAGCGGGGAAGTTGCTACTATAAGACTACAAAAACGAAAGTCAAGGAGGCTAAGTTTCTGTACTTGTACAAGTGGCAGTGATTTGTAATGAAAAGGAATATAAACTCACCCATTTTCTAAATCTAAATCAGGTGTGATCTAGCACTAATAATCATTTTATAACTTAATTATTACTTGTTACAATGCGAGCGGATGCATATGACACGCGTCACGATGCGACGTACCATCTGAGACTACACAGACGCCTGGATATTTTAAAATCTGAGATGTTACAATTTAATGTCTCCAGATTATAATAATTTAACATCTGGAAATTATATTTGGTAACATCTTCAAATATTAAAGAAATATTCTAGATTATACGCGCTAATATACTTTTCTATATGGTGTATTATTCTTTAATTCTATTATCTAGTTCGTATAATCCATTTTTCTCAGTGCTTATATTTCGAAATTAAGTAACCACACAAAATTCAAAGTTTACAATGCAGTTAAGTTTATCATTGAAGTTAGATCGCTTTTTAATCCTTTAAACAAAAGCATTCTTCAAAGCTTGAAAGTTTTTTTTTCAAAATAATCTGAGCATTAGTCAAGATGCATTTTCCAAGTTTTCCCTCTACCTTTTCTTCATTTAATTGTGCTAGAAGACTGACCACCTAGCCCCACCCCTGTTTAATATTACGTCATTATTCGAGTTTCCAAAGGGTTATTAATTTTTTGTACTTTTCTAATATCTCTTATTATCTTATCATATAAAGTCATTTGAAAAACTTCAATCAAGAAAATGTGAGTACTTTTAACAACATGCACCAGTTGAATTATTATTTAAGATTCTGTTTATCGATTACACTGTGTATTTGTTAAAGCATATACATATTTTGAAAGTATTCGTTATTTAAGGAAACACTATAGGGAAAGTGAAACACCATTTAAAGAATTTCGCGCGTTATGTATTTATATTTGGTAACTGTTTAAAGTGCCACTTTAACGTAACCGAGCCCGTACTGGCTCCGGTGCGACTATGGGTGCGACTGTAGACAAGTTGCGGAGCTTCGAGCGATCTGAGTGAGTGAGGATGATGATCGTGAGGCTGGTGATGATATGTACTGTGCTTGCCGCCAGACAACTAAGGGGGATGTCGGTTGTGTTCGCGACCACAGAATAGGGATGGGCATTGGAAAGTGACGGGTAACTGGAATCGGACATCCAGACGGCGACATTGTATAAGGGGCATTATTTCTCTGCCGAAACCACGTCCCAACCCAGGGGCCGCTTCAGGCGGAGGCAGAGTAGGCGACCGCCTCCAGGCGCAAAGGGCGGCCGCTTAAGGAAAACTTTTCATATACTTCATGACAGCAATAAGAATACTAAAGTTTTGTTAAATTAGATTCCAGGAGAGTCTAAAATCTAAACGAGATGAGTACATTGTATTGCAAGGGACAGGGGGCGGCAGCTTAACAAGAACGTTTCATATACTTAATGACAAGAATAAGAATTGTAAAGTTTCTTAAATTAGATTCCAGGATAGTCAGAAGTCTAGACTAAATGAGTTAATTATATTGGTCAGACAATAGAAGTAAATGTGTTCAGGCATCGGCAATAAAGTGGATCATTGACCATTTTGCCACCTCTTAAACTGTAATGCTGATAGAGCAATAAAATTAGTAGTACCTAGTGCAGGTATCAGCAAAGCAGTAGTCTCTTATGCGTAAGGGCTGTTGGCAAGAGAAACGTAATTGCGTAGACAACAATTGGCTAGACCATCCGTGAAAAGTAACCATCGAAAAGATAGAGGGGAAGCAATCCCCTCTCTACAGTTCGAGAAAACCGACCTATAAGTCTAAGTACACCAGAGACTCGCTATTTGAACGCGCGATCGAACGCGTTATATGAATTCCTAGAATTGCTGGTCCCCACAGTTTCTCAGGGGGCAGGGCGAGAGACAATTGCGACTCCGCCTCTGAAGGGACGCATGCACTATACTACTCAGTCAAGTAGATTGCGCAATATTATGGAAACGGTTCAGGCTGCCCTGACTGTTTACGTTTCGCTGCACGCGTTATATGAACAAGGCCATTTTCAGGCAACCCCCGAGATTTTTCATCTATCGAGTCTCTGGTGTACTTGTAAATTGAAGCACTTGTAAATGAAGAAGAAAGTTTTTCTAAAGTTCCTCTCAGGTGCTTAATATCGCAAGCGAAAAGTTGAACGCGAAGTAGGTCCTGGGCATATAGTGAAACCTGAAAGGAGACAATGACAAAATGCAAGAGGAAGAAACACTTGTTGAAAGAGGCCCAATTCAGGTCTGTGATTTTAATTCCCCCAAAAACGAATGTGGTAGGAGTTTTAAAATTTCACATTATGAACTTATTTTACCGAACGGCGAAGAAGTTGACAGAGACTGGTTAATTCATTTGACAAAAACAAATTCGTTGTTTTGCTTTCCCTATAAATTATTTGATATTAGCGGTAATAGTTTTAAAGGAAATGGTTTTTCTGACTGGAAAAATATTTCCAGAGCTTTAGATCGACATGAAACAAGTAGTATTCATATTAAAAAGTTTCAAGAATGCATAGATTTATTCACGAATTTCAAAGCTAATAAGACAATTTATGCCTCGTATCAAACAAACGCTGGTCAGTTTTAATAAGGCACTGCACTCAACTTACTTTAAAACCTTTAAAAGGCACTGGGTAAGGAAGTAGGCCGTGATACCTTTAAGGTACCACATAAGCGAAATTCTTGATACGTTATTTGAAATTCACAGTATTCGCCAGAAGGAAGTTTAAATGAAAATGGTTTATTTCCTTAAAATTCATATTTATTATGATTTCTAGATATACTAGGAATATTCTGATCTAGTTTTTAAAATCAGTGCACGTGCCAATTTATTAAAAATAGCATTTCAATAAAAAAAATATCGTTTTACGAATATCATCATCTGTTTATTATATGAATATAATAGCAAATAAGAAAATAATTATCATTTAAATAACATTAAAATTAATGTTATTTGACATATTTATAATAATTTAAAATACTTTTAACAGTAGAAAACAAAAAATACGTAACAATAATGTAAACAGAATGTAGAAAATCGTGACCATAAATACAAATTTAATACTGTTTATTTCCTGAGCCATTGCATACAAAGAAGGTAAATATTGCATTCAGAAGGTTATTACTAACACCATCTATGAATATTGTCCAATATTGTCTTTCTAATTATAATGATTGGTGTAATCATGGGAGAGTAAAAAAAAAAGATTAAAGATTTCAAAAATTGTGTCCAACCACCTTTGTTTTGTTCAGATGAAGATCAATTAATTTTTTAAGAAGAAAATTAGAAACACAATATTAACAAGTCAATCTGTACAAAAATTTATTTTTGAAACAAAAAGGCTAAAAACATTGTGAATCCAAAAATCAGTTGTTTTGAAACAACACATTCAAAAAGTTCAATATATGCAAAAAGAATTGCATAGAAAGACCCCAAAATATGTTTCCAAACAACTTTGTAATCGGCTCATTAGAGACAACTATATAACAAGAGGAAAAAAGAGGCAGAGAATTCACAATGTTTTTTAGCCTTTTTGTTTCAACAATAAATTTTTGTACAGATTGACTTGTTAATATTGTGTTTCTAATTTTTTTCTTAACAAATTTAACAAACAGAGACATTAAGCTGTAGACCCTGATATTTGTTCTTTTGGGTTCGGATTTTAATGCCGTTCTCCGGGAATATGTTTCTGGGTCAACCTTCAATTAATTTTGGATGTAATTCCACCTCCAGAACTGCATCTTTTGTTAGGCTGCGTTAATACGCTCTACAGTAGTAGTAGTAGTAGTATACGATTAAGCCATTTCCCTTTCAGGGTAGGCGTGACACTACCCGATTCGGGTAGTGTTTCTAGGTGGATAGTTTCTTGCAGTAAATAACTACAAGTGTGGACTCATCACGCCCACGATGTGCCAACAGCACTCAGTATTCTCGAATGGTCACCCATCCAAGTACTAACCGCGTCCAACGCTGCTTAACTTCAGTGATCTGACGAGAACTGGTTTTTTCAGCGTGGTATGGCCGTTGGCAGTAACATGCATAAACTATATCCTGATATTGCTTTACAATGGGCGCAGAAAAGTCACGTTGCAAGAAGTTACACAAATGGTGGTCAGTTTTCATTTGAAGAAAATGCATGTAATGCATTACTTAACAATGTTGCCAAACTTCAGAATATATGTGAAGATAAAGCAGTTGGAGGTTTAGCAGGTTGCATGGCGTACGTAGATACTTTTCGAAAGTTTAAAACAGTCCTTGACGACTGTTTTTAACTGAAATTACGACAAGATTTCGAACAACATGTTGAAGAATTAAAAAAAAATGCATTGAAACTTAAAGAAAATTACAAGATGAATTTATCTAGAGCTGTGCGCAGCTATAATAGTATGCATGTATAGATTCATAGAAGCTTATTTTCAATATAAGATCCCTTGTATTTGATAAACATCATTGTATTTGATTTTAAAAACCAGATCAGAATATTCCTAGTACATCTAGAAATCATAATAAATATTAATTTCAAGGCAACAAACCATTTTCATTTAAACCTGCTTCTGGCGAACCGTGAGCAACGACCACTTAGAATTTAGATACTGAAGTTAGACATATGGCGAAATCAATAACGTCAACATTACAAGATTTAAAATTTGTATGCTTATGTTAAGTAGTTCTCTGGCATGATGCTTTATTCAAAGTTAACGCGACTAGTACAACATTACAAAGTGTTTAACTAAATGTGAACTCTGCTTTATAATCCCTTCAAGAATTGAAGTCCTACTTCGTAGAACATAGATCTGATTGAGGGTCTGATTCAGTCATAACAGATGATAAGGAATTGACAGAAATTCTAGGCGTTGAAGAAAATTTTAAAGTTGAAGCACAAATACGTAGGCGACGAAAAAAGGTCAATTTTGATTATGAGCATGCTGATCAGGTATTGATACAATAAATTATTCTTTGCATTGAAGCACGGTTTCAGATTCTTGATTGATTGATTTTAGCTGATGGAAATAAGCGCGACATCGATGCCATACAGCTTTGCGAGATGAGCTTATTAGTGAACTTCTACTGCACATTACTACGAAGATGTCACCAATTGAGATATTGAATTATATCCACAAAAACTGCCTGACGTCGATTTATCCAAACACTTACGTTGCTTTGCGTATTCTCCTTACTTCACCCGTTTCCATCGCAAGTGCTGAAAGTTCGTTTTCGTAGTTAAAGATAATAAAAAATTATCTACGTAAAGCCATGCATAATGGACGAATGTCATTTAGGTACTATAGCTATAGAGCAGGACCTACCTGATTTAACTGGTTATGAATCAATGTTTTACTTAAAACTATGTAAATTGTTATGGTTACCTAATCTCAATGGTTTTTGTAAAATAAATATTTCATTAAACAATAACAAGATCTACTTCACATGATTGCTTTCACTTTAAAAACAATTAGGATATACTGTTATAATTTATTAAACTATTAATTAATTCATTATTTAATTATTATGATTTATTATGATTATGATTATTACTAATAATTATTATTTCTTATGATATATTATTATAATTTTCAATTGGAAGAGTTCTAAATACTTTGATTTAAAAATTCAAATTTAAAGGGGCGGCAAATTGAAAATTGCCTCTGGGCGGCCGATAATTTGAAGCGGCACTTGTCCCAACCTAACAATAAATTTTACCAAAACTTGGGCAAAGTGTACTCCTATTGGATGGTATAGTTTTTGGAAAAATATTTTCTTGTTGAGACAAAATAAATGGTATCTGCACAACATCCAAAATTTCACCCCCTCACCCCTCAGTAAATATGTATTCCAACAAGAAATAGCTATTTGTGTTACAAGTGCAAAGAGCTGAAGGCAAATGCTGCAATCACAAGAGAGTATCAATTCCTGTGTGCACGTGTATCACACGCTATTTTTTGCAACAACCATCCGTGAAATTTACTTAGCACTTTTTTACATTTCTTCGCCAAATTTTCGATCCTGCTGGTGGTTTTTCAGCAAAATTTGTGTATTTTTTTTTTTTAATTTCAAGAATATTTTTAGTTGACCGGTGTGCAAAGTTACTTATCTACAAACTGCACATGCGCGTCCATTGCGTCGATTCGCAAAATATATGAGCTTCAAAGTGAGCATGCGCCGATATTATTCTCGCATAGTCTGCTGGATTGAAGTACTTTGCACATAATTTAGAGGCATGGAAGTCCTCACTTTCAAGGTGGGTTTTGCCAAACTATTTTCCCCATAAACTACTATTCAATACAGAATGTACACTTTGTCCAGGTAGACAAAATTTGCCAGATACAATATTTATTGGTTCAATGAGAAATTTAAATATCTGTATTATAAAGATTTCCAAGCGTAATAAATAAGTTGGTTGCGCCGATAGTTGGCAGTCACAGTTGAGACAACTTTGATATTTATAAGAAACTTGTGTCGGTCCGATATAAACTGACAACCCACCGGGTGAACTTTGGGAAATCTTTTGGAGTGAAATTTCTTTTGGGACGGGAGTGAATTGAAAAAAACGAGTGAACCCACGAACGAACGGTCCACATCTCTTTTTCTCTCTCTTACAAGTATACTTTCTATACCTTCTATCTCTATTCGAGTCTCCCTTTTGTGCGGCGATTCGCAATTGCTCTAGACTTCTCTTGAATATCCTCACTACTACCACGATAAATATGTAAATGGACTTTTCCACGGAAAGTGTCATTTCCTCCAAAAAAAAAGTTTCAAAACAAATCTTGAGGCACACATTTTTAACTTTTTTCCTGCATTCTAAATACATATAGAAACGCATATTTTAGCATGGTCAATATTTTTGAGTACACGGAGAGACTTCTGGTATTAATATTTCTTTTATCGTATATTCATAATTGAAATAAAATATACGAATTTAGGGATAATCGAGGTACGGTTAGAAAAAGTCGAATAGTGACTATGAAAATGCAGACTAATATTTCTGATTGGAATAAATCGTAAGAATATTCGACTCTTACACATACAAAATTACAGTATTTCTAAGTCTCTGTATTAAATTTTGTAATGGATTCGAATAACGAAAATTGGTATAGTGCTTTGAAAGAAGCGAAACAAACGCTTTACAATCTTTCTAAACCACTATACGAAAAATGGGGGTCACGTGATCTTATGTTTCACGCTGGCGCATGGCAAAAAGAAAGACGGGCGGAAGTGTCTGAACGCACACTATTGCATGGGCTACAATTTGTGTATGCTTGTACGTCGCTCGCTGGCTACAGTGTGGTTTGTTTACGAATCCTATATTAATACCTATACGCATACATAAACCTATCTTATATCTATAAATCGCACGCATCACGCTGAGACTTATGATTCTTCTGCCCTTATATACTAACCAGTGAAACGTATCGCTACTTGTGAGAAACTAATAGTGCTGGGTCAAAAATTTCAGGTGCCCCGGACTTTATCAAATATTTATATTTATCATTTATATGCAT
>CAKNYM010048350.1:16729-31110 GCA_932195095.1 Andricus curvator | reverse complement strand
AAGAGCCAGAAACACTTGGACATGTTCTCAGTGGATGCTCAAAATATGCACGATACGGGTACATAGAGAGACACAATGCGGCTCTAAAAGTGTTATATTACCATCTGAGGCACTTCTATGGTGTTCATCTATTGCCCGTCTTGCCATACGCCCAGGGGGAACTCGAGTCCGTTGTGAAGAATGATCAGTGTAAGATCTACTGGAATTTCTCATTCTCGACCACTCAACGTATCAGTGCTACGAAGCCTGATATTGTCCTCCAAGATCTGAAGAACAAGATCATTTACGTGATTGAATTCTCGGCACCAGCCGATGGTAATATCACGGCAAAGGAGGAAGAAAAACGGGCGAAATATCAAGCACTTCTTTTCGAGCTAAGCAGGCTCTACCAAGGCTTCAAAGTCCATCTTGTAGTTCTCATTTTCGGCTGTCTTGGAGGTATGAAAGCTTCATTTATTAGCCAACTCAACAAGATTCCGGCTTGCCAGCGTCAGGCTCATTCCATCGCGAACCGGATGCGAAAGGCTGTTCTTCTGGGATCACTTCATCTGGTCCGTCAACACTGTTCCTCATAACATTCCACAAAGATTGGTAGCTCTAAAAAAGTATCCAGAGGTGAAATTTCATCTCCAACTGTCCCGTCTGCCGCGTAAGATCATCCGCGGCTAGAGACCTGACTCCAAGGAACAGTGTTGCCCGATGTTTTCTCGCGTAAATTTCCCGCTCTTGCTTACCTTCTAGGACAGAAGGAGCAGAAGCGGATGACGTTTTTTCTAATTTGAAATTAACAGTTTTCAAACAAAAATCAAAAACTGTATTCGCGACAGAATGAATTTAATTTGTAACTAACTACTCATTAAGGTTTAGTGAATAAATTTTTCTTTATTCAAATTCGCAATAGTTTGTTCGTGAAAACGTAAACCAAATTTCACTCAATTATTTGAAGCATATATTTCTCCATTTATTAGTAATATGTATGAGTTTTGTTCACTTACCTTATTCTTCTTCCGTAAATTTTGCTGTCGATGATAGTCCTTTAAGGGTTGCAGTACACTGAATACACTCTCACAAATCTCCTTCCGCAAATTTGTATACCACTTATATTCCTCTGAAGATTGAAATAAACTGAACACCCGCTCAGAAAGTATACGAGTAAGATGAATTTTGAATCCGCAGGTCGGTTCACTGCGCACGGGCACACTGAATACTCACTAGGCTAGACATTTTTGTCCACTCATAAATATTTCAGCAAATATGAAATATAGAAGAATATAAAAAATTTAAATAATCATAATAATCTTTCAGGATAATTCGTGATTTTACACTGCGCGTGTAGTTAACACTACACTAACAGTAGATAGTTTGTTAATATTAACACTCATGAAAAACAAAGAACAACAAACAAAATTTGTAATAAAAAGCGATAAATACATTTTTTTGCATTTAACATGCAAATCATTTATTTCATTATAAAGCGAACAACAAAAATTGACGGAAAACCATTTTTGGGACTACTATAAAATTAACAAATCTTTTCTCCAAAAAATGTGTAAAATTATTCAAAATATTGTGCTAGTTTATCAAATATTTTAGGAAAAAATATCTTCCTGAACATACGGTAATACTTCAAGAATTTTTAGAAAATTTACCTAATCTATGTGGCAAATCAAGCATAATTTTTGGGACGATTTCCTACATTCAGTATGAATCTATCAATTCCCCAAATTGTGGGGAATATTCCCAAAAATTTGTATAAATTACCAAAACATTAGGGAAATTTCCCCAAAAATTGTAGGTATTATCTAATTTCCTAAATTTTATGGAATTTTTCCCAATTTTTTAGTGAATCGCAAGGACTTTTAGGGAAATTTCCCCAAATTTTTGGGGAAAATGATTTTCCCCAACAAAAATGTGGATTTTTCCCCACTAAAAAGTGGGGGAAATTCCCGAAATTTTGTACAGTGTAACATCCTCATCTCATCAGGCACTTAACTTAGACCGTGGCTGACGATAAAAAACCGTGTTCACCCGAAAACAAATTTAAACTAACTGTGAATTCGATCTCGAGTGTTTCCACTTTGTTTGTATTTATAATTATATGGTGCTCCTTTCACGAGCAGTTTGCTTCCCGTCAGCAAATGTATTTGCTTGCTCATAGAGGAAGAATTAGTTTTTTTTTTCAATAATAGGCAAACCAAAGTCTTCATTTTTATCAATTGAAAAATAGAAATTTACAAAAAATACAAAATTACAAAATAATACAAAATTTTTTTAAAATACCAAGACAAATCAGACAAGTCAAATTTTGTATTCAAAATGATAATTTTTCGAGCTGGAAAAGGGAAGGGAAAAGTTCTGTCGCACCCTATCCCTTTCCCAGCTTTATGATTTCTTTACAAAAATTGTCAGAATTATTCTATTTGAAAATTTATGATCAAAAAGTCTTTTCTATTCATGCGTCAACTTTGAATTATGTCGATAAAAAAAGTTTTTCTGTTTGAAACAGATGATTCAAATATTATAAATGAGAATAACTTGCTTAATCTTCAATAAAGTGTATTATTGTTATAGACCAATCGATTTGCCTCGAATCAAGGAATCTTTTCCGTTCTTGCATCAATTTTGAATTATGTTAGTGAGAAAAGTATTACTATAAAAAAACATGTTTTCAAATATTATGCATTACCATAGCTTCCTTACTCTTCAATAAAATGTATCAATGTTATGTATCAACTTTAAATTATGAGAATGAGAAAATTTTCACTATAAAAATCGATTCTAAATATATATAAAATACCATAACTAAGGAATCTTTTATATTTTTGCATCAACTTTGAATTATGTTAATGAAAAAAGTGTTACTATAAAAAACCAATTTTCAAAATATATAAATTACCATAACTTCCCTACTCTTTAATAAAATGTATTAATATTATAGGTCGATCGATTCCTCTCGAACCAAGGAATATTTTATATTCTTGCATCAACTTTAAATTATGCTAATGAAAACAGTTTAACTATAAAAAACCGATTTTTAAAATATTATTGAGTGCTAAAACAAATGCAATAAATATTTTTCGAAATCCTTCGGTCAGTTTTAAGATATTAGTGGTGAAAATAAGCCCTCCGAATTTCATCAATTTATCTGCAACCGTTTTCAAGTTATCGTGTTCAAAAAAAAGTGTGACATCCACACACACACACACTCAACCACACACACATCCTCACCCATACACATCCGGACAATTGCTTAGAACATTGTGTTAGACATTTTTAAATTGAAGAAGGTTCAACTAAATGTATTTAAAATTTTTGGAAAATGTTACAATTACAAAGCTTCTTCTATGAGTCTCGTGAAGCAAAAATAATAATAAGATAAGGAAAGTAAGTAAGTAAGTGAGTTAAGTATGTAAGGTAAGGAAAGTGCAAAGTATAAAACCAAAAGCAAAGGGGGTACAACTTCAGGACGAAGATAGCTGTAAAGTATCCTCACATACATCAAGTTTCAGTAAGAGATCTCATTGCTAAGGTAAAAGATATCAGGGATAATCTACTTTTCTTAGAAGACCGAGCAATAGAGATTAAATGACAGGTTGATTTGACGTGGAAAAACGTCGATAATGAACATGAGTTAGAGAAGGCCGCTTCTAACGATCAAGCAGCAGCAATTGACGTTCTTGCGCAACCTGATACTGATCCAGTACCGCCAGATCCTCCTGAGGTAGATGGCCCGATTCAACCACAGGCAAAAGCAGACGTTCAGCAACTTAAAAAACGATTAAAATGGTAACACATGAACAGGGGTGTATTGCGCTTTTATTTTTTGGCAGAGAAAAGTGGGCCCGCATATTCACCTCATATTTAAAGTCGGAAACGACAATTCCGCAGAGGCTGGTGTTAGGAGGCACTATACTCCTACCAAAAAAAGGCAACAACGAACTCAAACGTGGCTCGAAAAAAAGGTGTAGCAGGCTGTCGAGAGAACCTGCTAATTGACATGTGAGTCTGTAAAGACGCTGCAGCCCATCAGCACGTCCTGTCAGTGGCCGGGATTGGCTACCGAAAAGCTTTCGATTTAACGTTCACAGACTTATCATCTGTCTGTTGGAAAGCTTGAAGGTGCATCCACACATAGTGAGATGCACAGAGATTGACGCATTGTTGCGAATGGCAGAGATCCTCTCCTAAAGATGGACAGGAACCACGAGATGGTTGATAAAGGAGCGTTCCTTCACGAAGCCGCGTAGCAAGCGGCCGAGACCCTTAGCCTGAATTTTGACATCATAAGTGAGGAAAATGCATTACTCCATCTTATATCATCAGGGCTTAATTCAGGTACAGAGGGTTTCATTTTCGCATGCCAGGACGATGTCATTTCCACCTTAGTATACCGTGACCGCATTTTCCAGCGATAGGTGCACAGCGTGTCATGCACACGCTGAGTACCTAGAACACATACCATCTGGGTGTCCAACTCATGCGGGAACGACGTATCTTTACATACATAATGCGGCCCTAAGAGTGCTTTATTACCATCTTTGCCGCTCTTACGGTGTTGGCCGCGACCCTGCCCTGCCGACCGCTGCGAGGGAGATAGAGTCAATTGTCCAAAACGAGAAGTGCCCAATTTTCTGGAACTACGATTTTCGGACAGCAGTCTCCGTTGCACACTCGAGGTCTCATATCCAAGACTTCGACAAACGAACTATATTCGTAATCGAATTAGGGATGGGAAAGTCGGCTTCGACTTTAGTCGAAAGTCGACTTTCTCGTTCCAAAAGTCGACTTTTTACAATCGACGTTGGACCCTCGAAGTCAACTTTGTTCTTTCGACTGCTCATCTTTGGAGGACCGGACGACTTTTTCTTACCGCCTTGTAACAAATCCGAAATACGTTTACACTCCGCTTTATTTGCCTGTTGCTGTGCTGCTGTGGCGGCTTACGGTAAAACCATCCGCGCATGCCCGCGTTCGTTGAAGAGCAACAAGCATCCAACGCTGCTACATTCTATGCCGGCTTTTCAAAAACATGTAGTGACTGGTGTGTAGTGTTTAGTAATTCAGCCATGGGTCCTAGTCTCGTATGGATTCATTTTTCAGAAATTGAAAACCAAACCAAAGTAAGATGCAATGAGTATACCATGATTATTTTCTATATTTACAAAAAAATCAAGTTTGAAAGAAAATTAAAATTTTTTGTTGGTTTCAATTGTTTTTGTAAATATGAATAATAATCATGGCACGTATGTCCTGCAGTATTCCAAGAGGGTCAAAAAAATAATGGACCGCCATAGGTGCTATAGAATACTACTACCCATCGAATTAAGTTAAATAAATCTTCCAAACTGTCCTGAACATTACCGTGCAATATTCCCTGACAAGCGGACATTTTCTTGGTTGAACGAATCTTCCATGAACCTTTCAATGCAATATTTCGAACCTGACATAGCTAGTTCGGTAAAGGGCTATCTAACGCTCATTTTTCTCGGGGCTCTACAGGCTCATAACATAACACTGACCTCCCTGCGGTAAAGAAGTGCCTAACCCTACTTGTGATGTCATATACTATTACAATATATTATGTTTTGTGACGTTCTTCCCAGCTCTGTGGGACGCAAAGCAGGGAATAAAAACAACATGAATTTTATAATCATCTTGGTTGAATGGTCGGCGTCACTCCAAGAACTTTTCAAAACGATTTATAATTAAAATAGCTATCTCTCCAAAAAATGTCCCTAGCTCAAGGTGGAGGGATTAGTAACTTAAAACTAAATTCACGAAAAAGAGGAACAATTGGCTTACATACTACGCGAGAATCAATCCATCAATCAACAAAAATTAGTAACGCGTCAGTCACAAAGGCGTTCAGCCTGCCATTACGCGAACTCCACGACTGAAATGCTAAAAAAAGCAAATCGAACACGTCTTGAAGACCTGGAGGTGAGAAATACATTCCGAACGCTTACCTAGATTCATAAAAGTTCCCTCACTTCTTTCTAATTTCCTTTTCATAATACGAAAATCGAAAATGGCGGCTTTCGTAGCCTGCGAAGCCGAGAGAAAATGGCGGTATGCAGGTAAGCGGGTACGAAGCTACTTTACAAACCCTAGAGTTTCCAAGCCTCTTATTACAAACCCTAGTGTTTGTAATAAGAGGCTTGGAAACTCTTGGGTTTGTAAAGTAGTTTCGTACCCGCTTACGCAGCGCTTCGCAGGCAACGAAAGCCTCCATTTTTGATGTTCTATTTGTGAAAAATAGTATACGTGGCATGGGGCTAAAACCTCGCGAACGCCAACTCGCATTTTGGCTGTACTCGAGGACTACGCCCTCTCGTGCAGCCAACTTCATGCTCGTTTGAATTCGCTCGGTTTCGCCCCTTGCCACGTAATCTACTATTGAACCCAACCTGGCAAAGATTCTTTGAAGAGAGAAAATTGTGTAGTCAGGGCTTCCAAATTCAAATACACGTGCCGATGACCAACACTACACTGAGATGTCTAAAGGTGTTCGATTCCGATTCGATTCTTGAAAAAATCGATTTTCAGTGCAAAAAAAAATCGATTTTCAAATCGATACTTTACTATTCGATTTTCTTGTGAATCGATTCTTTACTATTCGATTTTCTTGTGAATCGATTCTTTGATATTCGATTTTCTTGTGAATCGATTCTTTAACCTATGAATCGAAGGACGGATTTCTTACGTTTTAAAATTCTTTCATTTGAAACCATCATGTTATGAGCTTACAACGCCACCTGAATTCTATTGAAAATTCCGACTTTGGCTGATACTGTTGGGTAAAGGGTTACCTAACGCTCACTTTTCTAGGGGCGTTACAGGCTTATAACGTGGTGGTTTCGAATAGAACTATTTTAATTCCTTTCACCTCGGCCTAAGTGAGAATGAACTTTGAAGTAAATTTGAAAATAAATTATTGTTGTTTCAAGATTCTACAGTAAGTTTTGAAAATTACTAGAAAATGTATTTTATTTTCGAAATTTATTAGGTGATTTAATGAAAAAATTAGTTTTTAAATTGTGTTCAAAAATTTTTCTTGCGTCTTAAAAACTCGTTAGTAAATTTTTCAGGGTAGTTCTAGTTTGTATAAAATATACATGAATAAAACAGTAATAATTTTTATTGAAAATATCAATGGGAATAGGAAATACAAACACCAAAAACAGTTTTTAAAAAAAGTCCAGAAAAGACGACTTAAGTCGACTATAATCTTGATTAATCGACTTTGAAAGTCAAAAAAGTCAAAGTCGATTGTAAAGTCGAAAGTCGACTTTTTAATGTGGCTTTCCATCCCTAGATCAACCCGGTAAGAAGGCTTGAATAGAATAAGAATAGAAATTTCTAATTCTAACGTAAAAGCAGAGATAATTCTATTATTTTTAATACCTGATTTTCCCTTTAGGCTTCAATGTGCAAAAATAGAAAAGGTTATCTCAAAAATGTTATTTCCGGCTATTCATATAGCGTTAATGACATCTCTCTCGTATTCCGTAAAGCAGGATAGATTTGAAGTGTATTTAATTCACTCAAATTCCTTCAAGAAATGTGTGCACGAAATTGTTTGATTTATCCATTTTGAAATATAAGTTAGGAGGGGGTGTATTTAAATGAATTCAGGTTTGCACTTCGGAGAGATCAAGTGATTTTAATTCAAAAAATTGACATTGGATTTATATGTAATGTATTATCCTCAATTTCAATATAATGAACTGAATTGAGTGTAATGCATTTTGTGATACCTAAATTCCAAATATAATTCATTTGTTTAAAAAAATTAGTTATGTTGAATAAATTGAAAATTTCAATTCAATGTAGATGAAATAAATTTTATTATGACTTTAATAATTGTACATGCATAGTAATAGTAAATAATTTACTAATTGTGAATAAATTGTATGTAAATTCGATTCAGTATTAGAGATAGCCAGAAAATTATATTTTTCAAAGTGTATTGACAGGAATAGCTGTTGCTTCTTTTAAATACTGTTTCTGATATAAGAGAACGAAGAGAAAATCAGGTATTCACAGGAATTGCATTTTTCAATCCTATTCTATTCAAGCCTTCTTACCGGAAATGCTCGGCTCCGGCCGACTACAACTTCACTGCCAAGGAGAAGAAAAAGGAGGAGTGTTATCAAGACCTTAAAAGGGAGCTGCAACGACTATAAGCCAAATATTCAGTTAAAGTAATTGTCCTTGTGATCGGTGCTCTCGGAGGTGCGAAACTTTCACTGGTTCGTAACCTTGAAGCCATACCCGCGTGTGAAAAATATGCCAAGGCACTTGCGCGATGGATGCAAAAAGCTGTCATGGATGGATCTTTTACGGGAAGAGCAGAAGTTTCAAGCTTTGGTTCTGCGGTGAGATTTTTAACAATTATAATTTATTTTCAAATAGATCGGCCTGAGATGTTAAAGTTAATAAAAGAGGCAAAAAACTGGTGGAGTCTCTTGAATCGTACGACCCAGCGCTCTGGAATGGTCGTACATTTTCTGATAAGCTGGGTCAATTGACCTACCTAACGAAAATATGCTGCAGTACTATTGATTTATGTTTGTTAAGTATCGATTGCGCTAATCTTGTTACCGATTTCTTTGTCCACAATATTTCGGATCAATCAAATCATTTACTTGTTGCTACTGATTTTAATATTGTGCTCAAGTGTTCTAGGGATACAGCGCCTACCATATTGGGCGGAGTATCAACCTCTGTAAATTGGAATGACGAGGGAGCGAACACCTTTTATACTGCTTTGACAAATTCTCCGCTTATATACAATAATGATGTTATCGCTGATTTTTTGCATAATAACTTAATTTCCGCAATAACGCATGCTGCCAGCGAATCAAATATTCTAGTACGGAGGGGCGCTTGCAGTACCTCTGGCCCTTATAATAAAAAAAATGTCTGGTTCAACTCGCAGTGCGCTCATCTTGAAGGGATTGCTGCACGTAATTACAAGCAGTATTCTCGTAACCATTCTGAGTTCTCCTTGACCCGTTATATCCAGTCTCGAGACTTATATAGAATGGCAACCAAAGTAGCAGAGGAAGAGCATTCTAAAACAACCCTTACGAGATTAGCAAATGTTAAATATAGTAAGGAGTTTTGGCAGATGGCAAAAGTGTTCGACACTAGGTCTGAATATGCAAACTTATTGAGCACGAGTGACTGGTCTAAATTTTACCGGGATGTTTTTCCGCTCAGACTGTTATCAGATGTAATTCCATATCAGTCCCACATAGCACACTTCTCGAAAAAACCAGGCCTGTCCCAGGTTTAGACCTATGCTTTTCCCGAAAAAACCTAGGACAGACCTGGTTTTTCGGGAAGTGTGCTATGTGGGAGTGTTGGACCCAGTTCTTGATACTGACTACACCTTAATTGAACTACAAAAAGTTATCTCGGGTTGTAAAAATAATAAAGCTGCAGGTCAGGATGGTATAAATAATTACTTATTTAAACATCTACCCCCAGAATGGGACCATTATTTGCTCAATCTTGGCTCAATCTTTTTAATACTGTTCTTAACTCTGAAAAAGTTTCTAATCAATGGTTTGTTGTTGATATGTTCATGCTTCACAAGACGGGCGATAAACATGATCCATTAAACTATAAACTGTTGCTAGAGGAGCAGGTTGGTTTTAGAACGGGGAGGGGTTTCAGAGATCACTTATTTACACTCTTTTCGGTAATAAGCATGCACTTTGCCACTAACAGAAGAGATTATTTGTACGTCATCTTTGTCGATTTTCAGAGGGCATTTGACTCAATTCGTCATACTAAGCTTTGGGCCAACTAAATTACCTTGGTGTAAGTGAAAAAATTATTAGGATTGTGGTCTCGTTTTATGTCAACGCCGGTCTAAAGGTCAAATGTGATGAGTCCTACTCGGAAACAGTCGACGTGACGCGTGGCCCTACATGGTGACAGCTTCAATCCTCTCTTTTTTATTCTTTTTGTAGCTGATATTGTGGACTTTTTATAAAGAAAGGTATGAAGGATGTGTTGCTGAATGGTGCGAGAACTCTAATTTTATGCTTCTGTTCGCGGACGATATAGTTATCTTTGCTACTTCTTGGCACGACGCTCGCGACAAATTAAAAGTTCTGGAGGAGTACTGCTATCAGAATGGCCTTCAGCTAAACCCAAAGAAAACCAAAATCGTCTCTTTCCGTAAAGCCGGTAAGTTGAAAAAACTTCGTCCACTCATGTGGACAAATTTATCCATTCTTGAGTTTGTTAACACCTACACGTATCTCGGAACCCCTTTCTCGTCAACGGGTGAATTTAGAGTGGCCAAAGACCATTTTGTCAAGAAATGGACGAAAGCCATTTATAGAGTGTACAGTATTCTGAATAAGTCTAAAAATAATTCATGGAAAGCCATCGTCGTGCTTTTGACATCAACTACCGAGACCACTTTATTGCACGGTGCTGAGGTATGGGCTATGCGTTATCTGGACGTTCTTAACGTTGTACAAAGTGAATTTTTTAAGCAATTATTCAATTGGCCTAGAAACACTCCTGCGCACTTTATCCGAGTGGAAACGGGATTAGGTCAGGTAAGCGTCAGAGGGTTCGAATGAGCCTACAACTGGTGGATTTCTCTAACGAATATGAACGACGACAGGTTGCCTAAGATTTCTCTGAGGAGCTTCTGCGAGTTGGATCAGGCTTGTGCCGCAAGTATAGAATTTAATTAGCTTCGCAATTCAAGTCCCTACTCGAATCTGTAGGCGAACTTGATACATGGAATCGGCAATGGAGTCACCCTCATGCGGTTACCGTAGAAAAGACAAACGTAATAATTAAGTGGGCAAATAAATTGGGACGATGGTCGTGGGGGTTAAGGCGTAGGTTTTGGACCCACTCCGTCGGCTTGCGGGTTCGATTCCCGCCTCGCACTTTGGAAGAGCCTCGGCGGTCCATGCGGTAAACACTAGCCTAGCAAGGGAGTTGTTCATCTCCTGAGAGTCGTGGGACCGGTACCTCTAGAGAAAAAGGTTCTCCAAGTACTTAAATCTGTTGCTATTGGTGATTCGGAACCCACCTTAAACTGTAGGTCCCCCTCCCACCACCAAGTAAGTGTGTGGGGTGTGTATAAAAGGAATAGGGAAAAGATACAAGAAAAAATGTAAACCCTTAGGGGGCACATTAGAAACTTCCATTCCAAGTGGGCAAATAATATGTTTAGCACTGCTATTGATCGTGTGACCAAATTCAACTATAACAGTAAATTTAAAAACCTTAGTCAATTGAACCTTACTGAACCTTATCTATATTTTAATTGTAGTATGGAAAAGAAGCGGGTGTTTCGTCAATTAGGACTTTACTCCACCAAGATCAGACTATATTTTAATGGTTCGGCGTATGCGATTGATTCAAATCAAATTTTCAGTCTATATAACTTGATGAAGTCTGAGGATCTTTCTCATTTTCTACTACATTGCCCTATCTATAACGAATTCAGAGCGCATTACATTAACAAATACCTAGGAGGGTCAAGAAATGACTTGGAGTCTATCGAGCGTCTTTTAATTCTACGAAATAGTGACCACTTAATGACATTTTTAACTACATTGTGCAAGTGCTGAGAGTTAGATCTTTTATTATTAATGAGTAAGAATCTGGTTTTGAGAGCACTGATCTTTTTATGTATGTTGATCTGCTGCGATGCATGCAAACATTTCATTTTACTTATTCATTTTTTTATTTGTATAACTATAACTTAGAATTATTGTGATATGAGCGTAAATTTGAGACCACCTCGTAAAAGCCAACGGCACATTAAAAGGAGCCAGCATTAAGAGGAATTTCGCAGCCTAGCTTTTTAGTGCGAAACACATCTTATTGTGGTTATTTTATGTGCGATTCCTTTGTATCTCATTTTCAATTTGTATATTACGTTTAATCTTGAAACTTGAAATCTTTTTGAAAATTTATCTTTTTTGGTTGGACATAAATCATCTATCTATCTATACATAAGGTAAGTATTAAACACCCTATTCTAGCTTTATAGAACAATAATGTTACTCGCATTCCCAGAATCTAAAACTCCTCAGAAAGGCAAGACGAATGTACTTATAATCATTTTCTATTTTTTTTCGACAAAAAAGGAATACAAAAATTTTCTATTAGTAGAGAGAAAATTATGATTTGAATTTCTTAAAGGAAAAATGTAAATTTCTAATTGAAAATATTAAAATCCGTAAACCTTTGAAGATATTTTAGTCATCGACCCTTATTCGCAGAGATTTATTATTCTTAGATATCGAGATGGTGCACTCAGAGAGATTCAGTGTACAAATTAATTAAAATTAAAATCATTATAGATAGATAAATAAACGTTTATTTTTCATCCTGCTGGCCTTAAAAAATTGACTTGCTTACACTTCCATTTTTTACAGATTTTTCCTAATACTAACCCTTAAAAACTAACATCCTTTCATACCTTATAGCACACTCATCACTAGTGAGTCAAACAATTTCATTCTCCTTCCAAAATCATCTGCGAATAACTTCTTTCCCAACCCCCACACTAGCCTCATCACCACATTTGCCCTCCTCACTCTCTCTTTTATGTGACCATCCACTTTCCCATTTCTCCGCAACAAGAAGCCCAGGTACACAAACTCTTTCACCTCCTGCACCGCCTTTCCCTTCCACTTTCACTCCCCTCCCGCTTATCCCTTCCCGCTCTTTCTCGGAACACCATAACCTTGGACCTTTCCGCATTCAGCTCTAACCTATTCTTATCCAGGTATCTTCTCAACCTCTTCATCATCTCCTTTAAGGCCTCCTCGCTTCTTGCCAGCAACACTATGTCATCTGCATACGCTAGTGACCAAATTCTAACCCCTCCTGTCCTAAATCCTCCTACCACTCCGGCCTCCAGCTTACTTTCCATATCCGCAATTAAAATCGCAAAAAGCGTTGGGCTAAGCAGAGACCGGTGCCTTAAGGCGCTTCTCAGGCTTGATTTTTAGCCCATGTATTAGTTGATAGTTGATAGTTGTAATGTAGGCGGGGGGGCCCGGGAGGTCCCACCCCTGGCGCTCAAGCTATAAAGCCTATTGTGCCATACCCGTGTTTATTCTCAAGGCAGTACTACGAATCCGGCCATCCTTCGCCGAGTGTTTTTGGATCTCGGTGGGTTTTCGTTGTTATCAACGTTCTGAGATTATACCTCTCAGGTGCCAGGCATACCTATCGCACAGTAAATGACGTCCTCCTTTGTTTGATCAGGCAAAGTGATCCTCACCCACTCTGCCATTCGGCAGCCTCCCTAGCAGGCTAGGGTGTACGGAGCGATCCCTCTGAGGTCATCAGGTAGATGCACAGATTCGAAGCACTGACCTGGTGTGTTATGTAAGTGTATGTGTGTGTGTTCATTACTCGAAATCGGCCAGCGACCATCGAGCGTGGTGCCTCCTATAGGAGTCCCCAAACGCAAGAAGAACGCTGACTCATTTTCGAGTCTTCACAGAATCGGCTTCGACCTCCAAGGCTAGTCCCCTCGACATGGAGCCCCACCTTGGTACGATACCAGCTTTTTCTGAGGGGACCTACAGTTTAAGGTGGGTTCCGAACCACCGAAGCCCCGGTAGAAGTACATAGAAAAATTTCCATTGGTACCGGCTCAGGGATCGAACCCCAGTCCTCCTGCACGGAAGCCTGGCGCGCTATCGTCTGAGCCACCGAGGCTCTTTCAGCCCATGTATTACAAATGACATGTTTCCTCCTACAAGGATGAATTGTTCGGTGTGATATTTTAACCACATAATCTCAATGGCATAATACATAGAAAGAAAGTCTTCGATTTTGGAAAAATGGTCTTGTTTTTTTTTTTTTTTTAATTAATCGAAAACGTGCTTCATTTCTGCGCCTGGAAAGGAGCAATCCGCCACCGGTAAAGTACCCCCGTTTAACCGAAAAGAGGCGCTCCGAATTTGAAAGGAAATTTATCCTAATTCACCGTGAACTTTTTCGACGATGCTTCACCCCAGGGGGGCGGCCGTAACTCATCCGTCCTTTCCATTGTTACGGTGTGACACGATTGGAGCCGCTTGAACGAAATTGATAATTATTAAAATATGCAGAAATTGAATTTTTATATGCTGCATTACGTTCATTACATAATGACGAGACGATTAAAAAAGGATAGAAAAAAATCGGTCAACCCGTTCAAATTCTGTTGGGAGTTTTGGTAATTTAGCTTTTTATTTCAGATTACCTTCAATATTGAGAATATTGACCGATTTTCCTAATCCTTTTTTTCCATTTTTCCAATTATATCATTTTCAAATTTTATCAGCTAATGAAAATTTCATCGATCCGTGTTTTGCGCAATTTTAGAGATT
>CAKNYM010048350.1:0-11729 GCA_932195095.1 Andricus curvator | reverse complement strand
TTCGAGTCCTCTGGCTTTGACGTTAAAAAAGTAAGTGAAGAAAAAATTGTAGCTCAATGAATGAAGGATCATTTTAAGGGCCAAAATGTTGTACGTTAATGGCCCTAAAACGAATATGCCAAAAAAATTTGTATAGCTTACAGACCCGAAAATCTGTTGAAAAGTAGGGAAATTTGACAGCTTTTAAAGACAGTGAACTTTGGAACATAGTTTTTTATTGAAAAAATAATAGGAAAAATCTGAAAAAGTTCATGGTGGTACCTTAAACATTTCTACACAAATTGCCGTTGAAAAATTTGCAGAATATAACAAATTGTTCGTTTTTTGTACATAAATATACAACTGTACTATCTTCAGTTCTAATGAAGATAATGACGTGATTTAAATTAGAGGTAGTTAGTTGAACTATTTGTAATTATTTACAATTTGAAAAAAGTAGATGCTTCTTTTTCTCATCGTGCAAATTGCGATATTTGAAGACAGTTTTCTATACTGGAAAGCAAGTGTAAGAAAACAGCGGGGTGCCTTTTTTCATGGGGTTGTCCTCGTCTTTCCTCAGCATGTGTTTCCAAGAAAGACGAAATTTGTAGAAGATAGTTGTAGTTTTAACCTGAAAAGTTGATATTTCAACACAATATTTACATTTTCAAATTAATAGTTGCATTTTGACCTACAAAGATGAATTTTTAACTGGAAAGATTAATTTTCTACAAAAAAATATGCATTTTCAACTTTTACCGGCTTATAGTAAGTTAAAAGTATAAAGTATAAAGAAAAGTGTAAAAAGTATAACAAAGTATAAAAGTTGAAACTATAGTTTCATTTTGAACCCAAAGAGCTGATGACTTCTCAACGACACATGTAATAGTTCATATTTCGAACAAAAAAGATGTTAATCTTAAATAAAAAATATTCTAAGTTTTTTAACCAAATAGTTGCATTTTGAACCAAAAAAGATTAAATTTCAAGCAAGAAGATTAATTTTCTACGAAAAAGACGAATTTTTAGAAAATTTCAACGAAAAAGGTAAAATAATTTTCAGTTTTAATTTAAAATTAAAAAAAAAATACTTCCAGTTTGATCTACTTTATTATTATCTTAAATATGAAAAAATATGAATAATCAACAAAAAATTGAAATTACATTTTCAGTGTACAAAATTAATTTTGAACCAAAAAAAACGAGTTTAAAACAAAATGATTTTTCAAGAAAATAATGCAAGATATCTTCTTATGAAAGTACAAAGTACCTATCAGACCTGGATATCAATCCGAGCTACACTTCATCAAAATTTCATGATGATAGCTCCTTTCCTTTTCGAGATATGGTGAAGAGAAAAAAGTTACACACACATACACACACAAGGACATTTTAAAAAAACTCTATTTTCGAGCTCCTGGGCTCGAACTATATCAAAATATGTAAAATCACCCGCTGACAATGAATACTGTTACAATCTCTAAAATTGCGCAAAACACGGATCGATGAAATTTTCATTAGCTGATAAAATTTGAAAATGATATAATTGGAAGAAAAATGGAAAAATAGGATTAGGAAAATCGGTCAATATTCTCAATATTGAAGGTAATCTGAAATAAAATGCTAAATTACCAAAACTCCAAACAAAATTTGAACGGGTTGACCGATTTTTTTCTATCTTTTTTTAATCGTCTCGTCATTATGTAATGAACGTAATGCAGCATATAAAAATTCAATTTCTGCATATTTTAATAATTATCAATTTCGTTCAAGCGGCTCCAATCGTGTCACACCGTAACAATGGAAAGGACGGATGAGTTACGGCCGCCCCCCTGGGGTGAAGCATCGTCGAAAAAGTTCACGGTGAATTAGGATAAATTTCCTTTCAAATTCGGAGCGCCTCTTTTCGGTTAAACGGGGGTACTTTACCGGTGGCGGATTGCTCCTTTCCAGGCGCAGAAATGAAGCACGTTTTCGATTAATTAACAAAAAAAAACAAGACCATTTTTCAAAAATCGAAGACTTTCTTTTTATGTATTATGCCATTGAGATTATGTGGTTAAAATATCACACCGAACAATTCATCCTTGTAGGAGGAAACATGTCATTTGTAATACATGGGCTAAAAATCAAGCCTCAGGAAGCGCCTTAAGGCACCGGTCTCTGCTTAGACCAACGCTTTTTGCGATTTTAATTGCGGATATGGAAAGTAAGCTGGAGGCCGGAGTGATCCCAACTTTGGCATGTAGCGAACATAAATCGTGAAATTATTTTTCGGTGACGAATTTAGTGAATTGAAGTTTCTGTTTGTTCAATCTTCAATGTCGATTTTTTCAATTGAATGAAAGCCTTAGAGAGACAAGTGATCAGCTTTTTGGAGATCCTGTCAATAATTCGGCTTTGCGACAAATCGGTCAAGTCGACCATGTTAATTTACCAAATAACGGCAGCATAATTGGCCAAATGGACTGAATCGCTTTTTGAATTGCATATTTTCAAATGGCACGATTTTCAACCAGAAAAAGAACTTGAGTATAATTCAGTTGAAAAAACTGCTTTGTTTTTAGCGGTCAAAAATATTGAAATCGATGACAACAAAATTTTAGATTAAATTACGAATTGAAAAATTTTGTTTTAAAGAAAAGCTACATGATGAGCAATACTTTGAAAAGTCTTGCAATTCCAAGATTTGTGATTTCTTTATGCCGCGAACAGAAATATTGCGTCCTTTTCGGAAGTTTTAAAAGTAGCTCAATATTTTTTTGCCATTCCTGGGTATAACGCCAATTACAAACTTGTTTCTTCTTTTATAAATACTCAGTTAAGTGATGAACGGAATTGAATTTCGCCTGGGGCAGTTAAAATTATTGTAACTGTTCAATTTAAGTTTAAAAACTTGCCATCTATCGAATTTCACAAATATTTAAAAAGAAAGGAAAATATCGATTTGTTTAAAAAAAGAAAGTTCTTAGAAGTAAGTAAAATAATGTACAGATTGTATTATTCTATTGTTTAAATAAAAATATTGACCTTTAAATAGTTAATTGTATAATTTACCTACGTATGAGCGTATAAAAGAGCCTCGGTGACTCAGGTGGTTAGACGCTCGGACTTCACGTTAGAGATCCAATGTTCTGGTGGTTCAAATCCCACCTTAAGCTGTAGGTCCCCCCATCATGCACTTGACTGCAACCCAGTCCGTGAATGAAGGAGTAAAAACCAGGCTTCGTCCAATAAGTTAAATTAGGCAACTTGCTTTTATCAGACCACTTGATTGCATTACAAAAATACGTCCGTGACTGATGATATATACCGGGACAGCCCTGTGGAGACTACACAATAATCCAACTCTAACAAAAAATGCCTTGGACAGATTGGGCTGTGACCATCTTAATCATTAAGTAGTATTATTTTATGGAAGGTGTAGGTTCCAGATTCTACGATCATAGTTCCTTAAAGAAACCAATCCCGACATAGCCGGAACGTGTACGTCATCTACTCCTGCTCTTTCTATCCTAGAAGGTAAACAAGAGCGGGAAATTTACGCAAGAGACTCCGTACAATACTGTTCCTTGGAGTCCGGTCTCTAGCCGCGGATGACCTTACGCGACAGACAGCACAGTTGGAGATAAAGGTTTCACCTCTGGATACATTTTCAGAACTACCAATCTTTGTAGAATATTATGAGGAACAGTATTAACTGACTAGCTGAAGCGATCCCAGATGAACAGCCTTTTGCATCCGACTCGCGATGGATTGAGCCACAACAGACTCGAGTTCCCCCTGGGCGTATGCCAAGACGGGCATTACATCAACACCATAGAAGTGCCGAAGATGGTAATATAACACTTTTAGAGCCGCATTGTGCCTTTCTATGTACCCGTAGCATGCATACATTGAGCATCCACTGAGAACATGTCCAAGTGTTTCTGGCTCTTGCTTGCACGCTCGGCAGTTGGTATCGCCTACAAGTACATTCATTATGCGCTCGGACAGACCCATCGATAGCTCTTCTCTATGTATAATGCCGTAAAAGTTACCATGAAGAGGCTTGTTAGCATGTGTAGTGTCGCTGGAATGAAATCGGACACCAAGCTCCTCTGCGGTCCTATCTACGGCACAGTATAGAAACGCCGCAGCATTGACGACTTCATGTTGATGGACGAGTCGCATAAGGGAATTTGTGCTATTTAGAATTGAGCAGGCTGTAGCCAGGACCGTTCTTCGATGAAGACTCTACAAGCTCAGCAAACCTCTACCCCCTTTATCCCGAGGGAGGTATATTCGAGGTACGGAAGATCTAGGATGATGGCTTCGATGGATTGTCATCATCTTCCGTGTGCTTTGGTCACGTAGCTTCAACTCATCAACGTTCCATTTTACTGCTCCAAACGTGTAGAGCAGTATAGGAACGGCCATCATATTGGTCGTCTGGATCTTATTCTTTCCAGATAATTCGGAAGCCCAAATTTTTCTGAGAATTTAGCGATACCTTTTTTCAAGGGCCGTTTTTAACACACGCACTTTTTGGGTTTCCGCCTACGGTATTCCGAGATATGCATATGTTTCTCCATTACCAAGATGTTGAATGGTATTTCCACCTATGAGTTGAACATTCTGATCGTCACGCGATTATGTAGTTTCTAGTCTTCCTTTGTGTAGATAGACGTAGGCACGCTTGTCCAGCCCAAAGCTCATGCCAGTCGCTTTAGAGTGCGTATTTACCGCCGCCACAAGTATGTCAAGGTCCTCATTTGAAGAGGAAAAGAGTTTAAGGTCGTCCATGTATAAAAGGTGATTGACCTTATATTCCCTTCTCATCGGCGGGGCACATAGGTATCCAGAGATTTTGCCTCGAAGAAAAATAGATAGAGGCAAGAGGGGGATGCACAAAAGTATTGGACTTAGAGAGTCTCCTTGGAAGACACCTCATATATGTGATATAGCTGGAAGTTACCTCTATTTTGTCACATTTTGCGACAAATCTTGTCCGCCACAAGAGCATAAGCTCTTCCATGCATCTCACTATTCTTGGAAGCACCTCCTGGCACTCAAGGAGCTTGATAAGCAGCTCATGGTTCGTGTTATCGAATGCCTTACGGTAGTCAATCCAAGCCATGGACAGATTGCGTCGATACCTGATAGAGTCCTGTGTAATAATGTAATGTACCTGTCTATTAACAGGTACTTTCTGCAAACTGCCAGACCCCTTTCTTGCATCCACGTAGTTCAACTATTGCACTTCATACCGGCTTGATAGATGTTAATATCCTCTCCTTGAGGATACCAGTGAATAGCTTGCAGCTGGTGTTTAAATAAGCTATGGGCCCGTTGATCTTTGGACTTGACAAATCTCCGGTCTAAGGAATTAGTACCGTGCGTCCTTCCACTAAACACTGCCGGATGGGGTTTTCTCCGTTTAAGAAAGTAGTAAATATACGAGCTAGATGTTGGTGCCTAGAAGTGAACTTCTTCTACCGAAAGTTGTTGATTTTATCTGGCCCTGACGCTTAAAAGTTCTTAGTTCTAGCGATCACTTTCTTCACTTCTTGAGCAGTAATTAGTGGACACTACCTCTGGACCTTGCATCCTTTGCCTTTGGCAAAAGTTACAAAAGAGTGATATATCTGAAGCGTCTTTATTTAGCTGATAGGTATCTCCATATACTTGCTCCCAGACGACTTGAATCTCTTCTCGACTAGGCGGATTTTCAACGGAACATGAAGTTTTATTAAACAGACGGGAAGAATGAGCAGAAAAGGTTGAAATTTCCTGAATCCACTTTACTCGCCGTTTAAGGTGCTCTTTGGCTGCTGAAAGAGCTCTTATTTTTTGCGTCTAGTGCTGCTTAATGGTCAACATGTTGTTACTAAGGTCCAGACATAAAAGTGAGACCATCAGTAAAAATTCGCTCTGCGCTATAACTACAATAATTATATTCACTATTACACTCAGCAAAAGAACCAGAGAGCTCTTTAGAGTTCTTTAGAGTTAAGAACTCGAAAGAACTCTGAATGGGAGTTTCGAGTCTGCGATTACCACCATTCGATAGATTATTCCCACCTGTCAGACCTATGGACTTGAAAAGCTACTTGAAGTAGAAACATTTGCGCTTCCTAGAATCATAATTATATCAAGCGGATCTCCGGGAACAATTTTTTTTTATTCGCAAGATTAGTACTAACAATTATCATATTTTATTCGTGAGTTGAAGTGCCAACGCGCCTGTCGGCCTTCCTGCCACGTCGAGTAATCGGTATTGTCGATTTTTCAGAACTCAAGGCGTTTAGTATAATTAATAAAGATTATTTTCATGTAATAAACGCTTATTTTATATTCAGAACTCGTTACTTAATTTAATCATTGTATTATGATAATATTCCACATGTAATTCAATAAATAATTTTGTTAGCATTAATGGTGGTGGTTAGCTTTATAGTCGTAGGTATGTAAAGGTCTTTGTATTTTAAATGTTAAATGAATGTATAAAAATTCAAGTTTCATTGATTCAATTCATGAGAAAATTCAAATTCAATCAATCTTATGAGAAAATTTAAACCATTAATTAAATTTATAAAAAGTCTTATTCATTAATAAAGTTTCTGAGAAAATTTCAATAATTAAATGAATCGTCAAATGAATCCTTGAGAAATTTCAAATGATGAAATAAATCCCAGAAAAAGTCACATCTTCAAATAAGCATTAAAAACTTTAACCTTTAAAAGCTATTACAAATTTCAATCTTTAAATAGGCCTGTAAAAATTCAATTAAAAAAATATATTTTTGAAAAACTTCAATCTCTAAACAGTCATGTGGAAAAATTATAATTTTTAAATAAACTCTTCAAAAATTCCAGCCTCAAATAGATTCGTGAAAAAATCTAAACTTTAAACAATCCTACGAAAAATTCAAATTTTAAAACAATTTCGTGAATATTTTCAAATTTTAATTAAATTCATAAAAACTACAACTTTTGAAAAATTCCATGAAAAATTCGAATTTCCAATTAAAATCGTAACAATTTTAAATTCTCAAATGAATTCGTGAGAAAAGAAAATTCTATCCCCAATTAAATTCGTATAAACTCAAACACTCAAGAACTTTTATTTTAAAAAAATTCAATTTTCAACTAAATTCGTAAAAATTCTATATTCCAAAGAAATTTGTGAAAAATTTAAATTTTAAGTAAATTGGTTAAAATTTCAACTCTCGAACGAAATATGTAAAATTTCAAGTTCCAAACAAATCCATAAAAAATTTCCTATTTCCAAATAAATTCATAAAATGTCAGATTTTGAATTAAATTAATAACAATTTTAATTATCAAGTAAATTCATGAAAAATTTTTTAACATTTCAAAATTAAATTCGAGAAAATTTTAACTCTTGAATGAAACTCGTGAACACTTCACTTTTTAAATTATTCCATAAAAGTTCCAGCTATGATTGAATTCAAAAACCTTCACAACTGAGGTGCATAAAATTTCTTTATATTGGACTTACGGATTCAGGAACTAATCCAATAGAAAACATTGTTATCACTTTTCACTTCACATGCAGAATTCACTTTGCACACTTGAGGTCCAACAAAGTCCTTGATCCCGGGCGGGTCCCTCGTTGCCGTAACCCTTCACGAGTCCGGTGAATCTGCTTCCGATTCGAGCCTTGACTTAACCTCTCTCAATCTCTCGCACTGACGGGTCCTGGGCCTTAAATGTAATCGTCCCAGGATTGTCCGGCAACACTCGAAATCAATTATGGCGCTCGAACACTTCAGAATTCAAAATCTCAAGGTTTTTAAAAATATTTTTAATTTTAAATTATTTCCAGCCTCGCACAAATTCATTTTTTCCATTACTGCGCAGGCTTGATCCAGTGACACATACTGACCTAGGTTCACGGTGCAGCAATCCCACCAAAGCAGTCACCAATTGTTAAGACTCTTTTACACCTTCCGTCAATCGGTCGTCAACCGACTAACATATCGGAATATTTATTCACACCTTCGGAAAATTCAGGGCCCTTTCACACGATTGCAGATCCGCAAGTTGCGGACTTGCGCAAGTCATGAGTTGTGAAAATAGAGATTTTTCCGTCATCGGAAAAATCTCCGAATAGCGGTAATTTGAATACTCGATTTTTTTTAAATAGAAAATTTAATGTTTTTCAATTTATAGGCAAGTGTATTAAGCTAAAGATAATTATGGAGGAATAACGGCGATGAATTAAATACATTTTTAAATGGTTTGATGAAAAGAAACAAGCCCATGCCAAATCATATGATTTCTCTCCAAGTTCTGTGTGCATACGTTTCAGATGTTCCCTGATTTGTATCGCTTTTTCAACAAAATAATAATTTTTTTTGCACAGGAGGTTTTTGACATTTATTTACATGAAAAAATTTTCTTTTGCAAACAGCAGCTTGTATAAGTCTTACGGCACGTGTTTACGAAAGCGTAGCCGGCATAACCTCAAACATAAACTCTATAGTTGCTTCGGAACAATGATAATCGACATGCTTGTTCATGATACTTTACATATAATGTTAACAACTGTCAAAAACACTAACCTCATGTGCACGAAAATATTGGTTTGTGTGAGAAGCGAGACAAAACAGGAAACACCCGAAACTCATACATACATAACTTTGAGAGAAATCATTTGATTTGGCATATGCTTGTTTCTTTTCATCAAAAAATTGATTTAATTCATTGTCTTTATTCTTCCATAATTATTTTTAGCTCAATAAACTTGCCTATAATTTGAAAAACATTAAATTTTCTATTTGAAAAAAATTGAGCATTCAAATTACCGCCATTCGGAGATTTTTCCGCTGACGGAAAAATCTCTATTTTCACTACTCATGACTTGCGCAAGTCCGCAACTTGCGGAACTGTAATCGTGTGAAAGGGCCCTCAGTTGAATCTAGTAATATTTTAGTTATCTTCTGTATCTCACTGAAAGATTACTATAATATTACTAGATTTCACTGAATATTGTGGAGGTGTGAATGCATATTTCGATATGTTGGTTGGTAGACGACCGATTGACAGAAGGTGTAAAAAAGCCTTTACATCCGGAGTTCGCTGGTGTCAGGATTTTGCAGTGACGCGTCCTCGAGGTTTTCTACGTATAATACATAAACGACGTAATATACGTAGACAATTGTAGAAAACTATGTATAATAAATATCAAAGATGGCGGACGTAATTCACGTGGGCGCGGATAGAGCATAAAAATTACCATTACCTCACTTTTTTTAATTATGCTTATGTGTACCTGAAGACCTGAAATCTGTAGCACTGTTCCTGATCATTAAAATTTTTTCTAAAATGATGCTAAACAAAAATAAATCAAGAATAGCCAATATCCCATGGAAAGATATAAATTTTAAGAGTATAAAAATAAAAGTAAATAACAAGGATCAGTTTGCTTAGGATACCATGTTGTCGTACTTATACTCGTGTTCCACATGCTCGAAAACGTTGCAGATTATGAAGTACAATAAACACGTATATTATTATTTTTTTTTAAATAATTTGCTTAGGAAAGTGATAAATAATGACTAATAATTAATTAATCGCTCAATATTAGTTGTTTCTGTAAGGCAATTGGGTAATGTTAGAATAATGAATTCAAAAACCCCGCCCATATACTCACGTGCTCAAATGCAAAATATATTTGTAGAAAACTAAGGACGTAATATACGTAGTAATGTGCATGCCGAAAACCATGTAATATACGTGATGTATTATACGTACCCATCCCTGGCTGGTGTCGATGCTATTCCGCTGGCTCCAACGATGATTGGACGGAAGAAACGTGTAGTTCCTTGCTGGCTTTGATTGGCTTGAAAGCCAACAACCGTGAGAGTTATGGTGCTTTCACACCTCTGCCTGCCCTCCCGGGACAGGCAGAAAAGTTGTGAGAGTAAAAGAAATAGAGAGCGCAAAATTGGACAAAAAATACACTCTATCTCTCTTACTCTTACAACTTTTCTGCCTTCACACATCACAAAGAAATTCAGAGGGAAAAATCTCTTTTTTATATTTTAACACCAATTATTTGGATTAGGATATTCACAAGTTCTTCACAATTGTTGTTCACAAATTTAAAAGTCGCTCACAAACACTTAAATCCAATGGTTCACAAAAGTTTTAATACAGTACTATTATTAAACGCGCGCGTCCACGCCAGAATTAATTGTCTTTATTAACTCAGACATTTCGAACAATTGAGTCAGATTGTGCAATTTTACTCAAGAGAATTTTATTTCAAAGTTCCGAAACGGTTTAAATGCCGGAAGGCCAACTTCTTCTGGCATTTCGAGCGCGCGCGCCTATATTTATAAATTCGAATCTGAAGACGTCGGAAGAGTTCGTACTCGGAATGTCGTCACTACTAACCAATCAGAAATTCAATTTAACTTCGATGTCGACACCATCCACCAATCAGCAAGTGGACGATTTCACCCTAGACGTCACAAAATAGGGCGACGATCAGTCCAGGCTGATTCATGGATTGCATCCTGTGACTCAACCTTTCCTTCATGTTTATCGCAGATGTCGGCGCCTTTCTGTCGGGGCTTTATCTCTAGCGGAAGCTCTTAATTAATATGACTAATATCTATCATACCTTTCCCTATAAGAGTGAGAGAGAAAGAAAGAAGGAGAATATGGCCGACTATTGCACCATTTATGATATTATTTTATTTCAGCTTTTTAATTGCAATTAATTAATTGAATTATTCCCCATACATTATGGTATTTTGATATTTACTGTAATTAATAATGTTATTTTGTCAAAACTTAGAGACCATTTTGAAAGATTCTTTTCAATTTCGATTTAAAAGATATTCCCTCTTTAGAGTTTGAATTTAGTTTTCGTTTCCCACATCAAGATGGCGTTGTTCGACTTCTGAAAAGTCGCACATCGCTACACACGCCTAGCTTGAACCAATTTTCACTGAAATGAACTTTGCCTGTCCAAGTTGCCTCGAAATTTCATTTTGGAGATGACTTCCGACTATTTTAAGCCTAAAATTAAAAAAATCGTTAGGGTCCTTTTTAAAATAACTCATTTTTTGACAGTTTATAGACAATTTATCATGTATATTTCTTGGAGAAAAAGTCATATGTGATATTTTTTTGGCCTAAACCCTGTAATTTGGTGACCAAAAAAAACTGCTAAATGCTCAATATCGAGTGACCTTCGGAACGCTTTTAAAATGTTGGAAAAGTGAAAAAAAAATAGATTTTTGAAAATTTCTCGTCACGGGTACGTCGTACAACTTGAGTCTATGATTAAAAAAGAAAGTAGACAAAATTCCTAAAAAAACTAAAAAAAAAAACAATATCGTAACACTAATAGTTTAGAAGATATGGCCTGTAAAAGGGATTTTTCAGTGAAATTTTTTTCGAAAATTTTGGTTTTGTGAAATATCTTTTTCTCTGTAGGTTCTACATGAAAATTGATTCATAATAAATAAAAGCAGGTCAAATTATCTGTAAAACCAAAAAAAAAACTTTGCTCTAGCTCTAATATTACCGCAATTAGAGCCGTTCAAAGTTGACACATTTTTATTGCACTCTATTTGACACTAAGTTATTCTAAATAAATTGCTTCCTGTGCTATTAAGGTGTAAAATAGTTGGTGTACAAGTAAAGATGTATCGAATTTCCTGAAAAAGAAGAAAGCTTTTTCTACATAGTTTTAGATTGCCAAATATAGAATTTTCCACTAGCATGTTA
>CAKNYM010048349.1:75441-205553 GCA_932195095.1 Andricus curvator | reverse complement strand
AAAAAGTATCTGCCTTCGATCTCTCTAGTAGCTTAGTGGTAAGAGCAACCGACCGGCAATCGGAAGACCTGGGTTCGATTCCCAGCGGAGCGAAGGAGAAAGATCTTTTTTCGGAAATTAAAATTTTAATTCAGAATTTCAAACTCCATCTAGTCTGGAATGACGTTAAGAATTTCGGTTATTGAGGAGTTACCTTAGATCGATATGTTGATTTCCAGTTTCACAGTTGTGAAAGATTTTGACATGATCGATAGTTACCAACTCCGATGATAATACAGATTCCTTCTAATTCTCTTTAATGGTGAATATTATGCGATTGTATTATATTAATATAATATTGTAGACGTCGCTGGAGATTTAAAGCTTTTCGTCCTTGACTCTCGTTGGAAGGAAACAGCAACTCTGCGCGGATCCCTTCGCTCGCAAGTTTGAGCGCGTCTGAGGCACGCACCTGTTGGATATCACGCTTCGCGCTTGGTAATGTATTTGCTGCGTGCTACGCGCTCGGTCATTGTACTTCCCCCACATTTCTGCATAAGACTTTTATAATTAGAGGTTAAACCATCGATAACTAAAATTTATTGATTGTGAATTCTCTTTTGTTAAGGCTCCTTCGGCTTCAATGAACACATTCTCATCAAGTGTCTCGTGAGAAAAAAAGGTCAAAAGCAAATTTTAAAATTTAATTTAAAAACGGTTTTGTTATTAAGCATTTTATTGTACCTTGTGTGTTTTTCGAAAACTGTAATTTGTTTATTTGTAATGTCATTTTTCACGATTAAAACTAAAACTATACGTCTTATCAAAAAATTATTGATAACAATTTTGGGGATCTCTTTTGGATAAATAAATTTTGTCTATTAATTTTTTTGTATTTTGTGTTGGTTTTCCAAAAATTTAATTTTTTAATTTTTAATGTTTTTTTTACGATTGAAACAAAAACTACGCGTCATATCAAAAAATAATTAACAACACATTCGTAGATCCCTTTTTGAGTGAATAATTTTTATTAATTCATTTTTTTCGTATCTTGCATAATTTGACCGCAAAATGAAATTTTTTATTTTTAATAATATTTTAAGGATTATAACGAAAAATATGCATCTTATCAAAAAAATTGTTTGAAGAAAATTTGTTCACCTTTTTGAGATGAAGCACGAGAAAATGGCAGCTAGTCTCGATCTCACAGTGTTAAACACTGGAAGACCAACAACATTCAGAAGGATAGGTTATCGTGAGACGATTATAGATATCACTCTAGCAACTCCACAACTGGCTGGGAGGGTACAAGAGTGGAAGGTCCTAGAGGATTACACAGCTAGTGACCACCAGTACATTGGATTTAAAATAGGCGACCTGGCGAAAAGTGGAAACATAAGAACCACCGGGAAAAGAAGGAAGGTATGGAACGCGAAAAAGCTAGATGTAGCTGCTCTTACAAAATCGATTACCAAAAAGGTTGGTCGTTTGCTTCAAGAACACGCATCTTTAGTCCGATCCAAGCCAGCAGTAGAAGACCTAGTTGAGAAAACGATAAGTCTGTTAGAGCATGGCTGTAACATCTCGATGCCAAGGCGCTCTACCTCAATGAACAGGGATCCCGTGTACTGGTGGACAAAGGAAATAACTGCATTGAGAACCGAATGCCTAAAGCTCAGGCGTAAAGTCCAGAGAGCAAAAAGAAAAAGCCTGAATTTTGAAGGCCAAAATGCTCTGTACGAGCTGGCTAAAAAAAAACTTAGTTCAGCCATAAAGCAGAGCAAAGTCCAAAAATGGAAGGATATATGTGCAGCCGTGGTAAATGATATTTGGAGCCGTGAATATCAAATTGTCACTGAAAACATCTATCGAAAATAGCTTGAAGATCCAAAGGACCCGAAAACGATGGAGAATATCGTAAACGAACTCTTCCCCAGCCATCCGGAACAAACCATCATCGACGACAACAAAATAGTCTAACACCGAAAAAACGATATTCTAATATTAGGAGTGTCATATTCTTACAGGCATATTCTTAGTAATATTCTTAATGAAGTAAGCGAAATGATTAATTTAAGAGTATCTTTTAACCAAAGAAAGAAAATATTCTTAAAATGAGAATATGAGTGGGGAAAGAAGAAATGCGCAAAGGAAAATGCGCCTTGCTCTGTTCAATCATTTCTTTTAATGTTTTTTGCGACGTGCTTTTCGATCAGTTTTTCGAATTCGTAATAAGTGACAAGCTCGAAGAAATGCAACCAATTCTAAGGATAAATCGCATGCGCACATCCTTCTCCTTCTCTTTACAGAAAATGTTAGAGTGAGAAAGGTCTGATTGCACATTAAGGTTGAATACCGGCGTGCCACACCGAGACATAACCTCTCTACATTATTTATTCGTTGACGTGTGACATCAAACTTTTCTCACTTTAACGTTCTCTACGAAGAGAAAGAGATAGAGTTAGAGATGTGCACATGCGATTTATCCTCAGAATTGGTTGCATTTCTTCGAGCTCGTCACTTATTATATAATTACTGCGACAGATTTCGGATGCAACTATTCTTAAACTTAGTGGGGAATTCTTACAATCAGACAAGAATATATATTCTTAAACTTAGTGGGGAATTCTTACAATCAGACAAGAATATATATTCTTAAGGTAAGAGGGCCTCCATCGTACATTAAGAATATATTGTTGGCGCCTATTTAAGTTGCAAATATTCTTAAACTTAGTGGGAAAGTCTTAAAATCAGAATATCGTTTTTTCGGTGAAGCACCATGGTTCTCAGTTGAGGAATTAAACGAGGCTGTCCAAAGTATTACAAGTGAACAAGCTCCTAGCCCGGAGGGAATACTCGTAGATCAACGCATACGTTAAGAACACCACACCCTGGTGCTATTCAGCCTTCGGCACAGTTTTTAACGCATTGGCTTGGGAGTTTTTCCTTCGGCACTACACCTGGTCCATTGACCGCGGCTGCCTATTGATTTGTCTAACCGTACTCAGCAGAAACGCTCGGTACAGGGCTCCCCTATCTGCAACCCGTGGACGCGCCCGGTTGCCTACCACTGCTACTACCACTACTACGACTACCACCACTACTACTCCTTCTACTCTACTACTGCTCCCTTCGGGCCCTGATCAGGAAGTGCGTGGTGGCCCCAGGGAACTGGGGTAGGACTGCGGTCCGAGGGTATACCCGTGCCCAGTTTTTTCGGCCCGCCCTCCACGCACGAAGCGCTGGATAAACACTTATGGCAACCACAGAAATGAAAGTAATACGAAGCGTCAACAATGACAGTGAAATAGCCATGGGCACGGACATGGTTCTCACAAAAGAGGTGAACAATGAGATAGAAATGTCTTCCAAACTACCGGGCGCGTCCCCGGGTTGCGGATAGGGGGGCCCTGTACCGAGGGTTTCTGCTGAATACGGTTACACAACCCCCAAGTTCCAAACGGTGTCTCTACGATACCAGGTCGCCTCCTAGAGTATACAGACCTTACCCCCGCATGCGGGGCTCTGCGGGGGTGGACCTATATTTCCCTAGCTACTCGTGGGAATAGAATGGCGAAAAAACAAGATAAACAAAATCGAAGCGTGTGTGAGGAGTTGGGTAGTCCATTGGACATAAACGACGAGCTAAACCAAAGCCGGCAATCGGAGGCGGAGGACAAAAGGAGAGTGGAGCAAACCATCGGAGAGGCACAAGCACTCGTTGATGAATTGAAAGACGTTTTACGGGAAATGGAATTATTCTCTCATACAAAGATAAACATGTTCCTGCCAATCAGGGTAGGAACCGAGAAAGCGCTAGAATTTGGCTCGTAAACTGGATGAGGCCATTTTTCACACCGAAGAGTACCAGCTAGTTAGAAACCACTTCGGTGAAGCAGCGAGCGGAGAAATTAGAGTCATTTTGACGAAGAGGGCCTTCAGAGGTAATCTGGAGGCCTTCGTCGAGATGACGGAGGAGCTTGCGGCAAGGCTTCTGCGCACCGGACACCTCAAGGTGGGATGAGTGTCCTGTCGTGTGCGGAAGAATACGGAGGCCTTGAGATGCTGCCTAGGCTCTGGCCACATGACACCGAGCTGCAGGGGTCCAGTTAGGACGAAGGCCTGCTGGAGGTGCGGCAAGGAGGGGCATAGGACTGCGACAATTGATGTGGCAAAACGCTCTCTTACTGAGAAATTAGAGGATTTAAAAACTCAAGAGGAAGCTTTGTTAGAAGAACTACATAATACCGTCAAGCTGGCATACGATCTATGCAAGAAGGTCGGTAACACCCAAACAGATATAAAGCACAACGTAACTTCTGCATACTACTGTCTCAAACACATAGGAACCTTGAGAAAAAAGATCAGCGACACTAAAAGAGGCTGTTTGCAGAAGCCCAAGAATAGCGCCGAAAAACAGACGCCCAAGTCCAAGATGTTGGACGACCAACGAGGAAAGGCAACGAGGCCGCTCGAGAAGCGCAAGAGGGATGAGAATACACCCAGTCCCACTAACAGCCCTTTCACTCAACCAAGAAAAAAATTTCAAGCCGAAGCGGCAATCTCATGGACCACAGTTCTGGGAAGAGGCCGTAAAGAAAAAATAGAGCGCGAGAAGGTTCCCACAATCCCGCAAGTGGATCACAACAAACAAACGAGTAAGTCTAGGAGAACCCGATGAAAGGGACGCCCTCGCTCTGAAGCTATACTCATAAGTCCCACCGAAGGGAAAAAGTATGCCGATGTCCTTAAGGACATTAAAGCCCAGGTCAAGCCGAACGAATTGGGTATTAAAGTCTCGGCGATCAGAGAAACGAGGAAGGGAGGCGTTTTGGTTGAACTGAGCGCTACACCTGAAGACAAGACCAAATTTAGTATGTCTCTCCAAGCTGCTGTAGGAGGAAAAGGAACGGTCCGTTCACTAGTCCCCAGAGCTACGATGAACATCCGGGATTTAGATGCCACAACGGAAAAAGAGGAAGTGAGAGGAGCACTGGAAACTCTACTAAGAATAAGCATGAGTGAAGATTTTAAGATAAATTTGTCGCGACCGAATCGTTGGGCAATATTATGGCATTTGTAGAAATGGAGGAGACCTATGCTAGCAAACTGGATGATGTGAGCCACGTGAAGATAGGGTGGTTAAACTGCCGGATTTGGAAAAGGGAGACGTTGCTACGATGTTTCCGTTGCCACGGGTATGGCCATATGGCGGCGGGCTGTCAGGAAACTGACAGAGCAGGGACGTGCTGGAAGTGCGGTGATAAAAATCACCAAACAACCGATTGCACAACCACCCCAAAATGCTACCTATGTGCAGAGAGATACCCCGAAAAGAACTCTGACCACGCGACTGTGACCCCTCAAGGATTGGCAAGGCGCCGAAGCGTGAAAAGCAAAAAGTGGGCTGGAATGTAAAAAAAACTCGACACGAGCAAATTACTTAGCACAATTGCTAAAAAAGGCGGACATCCGCTTGAAGAGTCATCATCCCCGATCGTGGATAGGACGACCGTAGAAAGCTTGACGCAAAACACGATGAGCGTGATCATACAGGGCTGCAATGCAGCCATGCCAAAAAGATCAGAAAAGAGCAACAAACCAGCTGCGTACTGGTGGACTACGGAAATTGCCGAATTAGGAGCTGTTTGATTCCAACTGAGGCGAAAAGTCCCTAGGTCGCCTAAGAAGGGCAGAGGTGTAATCCAGGCCAACAAGGGATACATTGCTGCAAAAAAGTCGTTGAACCTCGTCATCAATAACAGTAAGCGCAACAAATGGTCGGAAGTAAGAAACGCAGTAGACCAAGATATTTGGGGACCGGGTTACCAAATAGTAACTGGAAAACTGTACGGGCGAGCACAGGTTGCGGCCATGGATCCTGCGATGATGCAGCTCATTGTGGCGGAACTTTTTCCAAAGCACACAAGCAGAGTCGTCATGAGGGAGGCGCTGCCCGAATCATTTCCTCTTTTTACTAAAGAGCAACTGTGGACAGCAGCATCCAAAATGGCATGCGGCAAAGCGCCGGGCCCAGACGGTATCCCGACCGAGGTAGTGAAGGAAATAGCTGAGAGGTACCCATTTGTACTTCTCAACATTTTTAACGCTTGCCTCAGAGCGGGGTTTTTTTTTGTAAAAGATGGAAAAAACAGAGGTTAGTTTCGCTAGCCAAAGGAAAAGGGCAATCCATAACATCATCATCATACAGACCACTCTGCATGCTCGATGTTATAGGAAAGCTGTTCGAAAAATGTATCCGAGCCAAATTAAGTGCGGAAATTGAAGCAGCAGGAGGCCTGGCCAATAACCAACATGGTTTCCGAGAAGGTAGGTCCACGGTGGGGGCGATCCGCGAAGCTCTCCAGGAAACCGAAATAGCATGGAGTGGGAATCACTGGGCAAGGAGTGTCTGCGTGATAGTCACATTTGACGTCAAGAATGCCTTCAACTCTGTAAGATGGGTTGACATTCTTGACGTCTTGGAAAGGCGGTTTAAGGTCCCTGAATATCTTCGTCGGGTCATAAGTGACTATCTCGACGACAGGTGGTTGACCTTTGATACAACGGAAGGAGAGCGCAACGCCAAGGTCACTGCAGGAGTAGCTCAGGGCTCAGTTCTTGGACCTGAGCTATGGAATGTCGTTTACGACGAAGTCCTTACGATAAACCTCCCAGAAGGAGTGAGACTAATTGGCTTCGCCGACGACCTCGCGGCAATGATAAGGGCTAGAACAGAGGAACAACCGCGACAGCTGGTAGCCATTGTCGCCATGAAAGTGGAAAACTGGCTCAGCAACCACCATCTACAGCTGGCCAGTGAGAAAACGGAAATTTTCGTCCTTACTAGGCAGAGGTATTTCAGCAAACTCTTTTTAGCGGATATCGCGGGGCATGGCATAGAAGCCGGGAATGCGCTGAAGTACCTCGGAACCTATATCGATGAAAAGCTGACCTTCGGGATGCAAATCGCGAAAGCAGCGAATAAAGCGGAATAAATGGGTGCCATGCTGACAAGGCTTATGCCGAATGTAGCTGGCCCGAGAAACTCAAAAAGAAAAATTCTAATGAGCGTAGCAAACTCCATCTTACTGTACGGAGCAGAAGTGTAAGCAGATGCTCTAAAAGTAGATTGCCGGCGTAAGCGACTATTGGCGGTACCGTACAAAGGTGCTCTCAGTGTGGCTTGCGCATATAGATCTATGAACCAAAAACACAAAGAGTGGATACGACCATCCGAACTGCGGAGAGAGGTAAGACCATAGAAAAATGGGAGCAGCAATGGAGACAAGAAACAAGAGGCAGGTGGCCTGCCAGACTAATAGGCGAAGTACAGCCGTGGATCGGCAGGAAATACAGTGAAGTGAATTACCACCTCACCCAGTTCCTGTCTGGACACGGATCCGGCGGAATAGGAAACCGAGCCCAAATTGTGACTACTGTCCAATGGAGGTTGAAGATCCGGAACACACATTTTTTCGATGCGAGAGGTGGACGATCAAAAAGTCCGAATTGGAGACAATGCTTAGAGTTACAATCACACCAAACAACACAGTGAAACTATGCTTGCATCTCAAGATAATTGGGATACCATATCATGCTACATAGAAAACCTTCTACGAGAAAAGAAAAGAGAGGAACAATTGAGGGATAGAGAGTCCCAAAGATGTCCCTAAGTAAACCCCCCAAGATGTCGAAGGCCAACGAGCCCGTTGTGTGGTACCACCACACTGCTGAGGACGATGCATACATCCTGGTTGGATAAAAGTTGAAAGAATGCCAAGCTGGCGCTCAAAACTTAAAGCCGAAGCACGGCTTATTGGCCTTATCCCCATCTCCTTGAAGTAATGCGATAAGCGGTTCCGAGGACATGGGTTGGCAGGAAGAGGAGGTGAGTTTAGTGGGTTTTAAAGTTTTTTAGGTTGAGTCCCACACTCAGTGCGTAAATGCATTCTCACCTCCTCAAAAAAAAACCACCACTACTACTACTACCACTGCTGCTACTGCCACTACTCCTTCCATCTCTGCCTTGAGCTGCTCCATGCGGACCCTCTCTCCCTCCTTCCTCCGTTTGTCCAGAGTACATGGAACGTAACGGAACTAAGGAGCCACTTCAATAACAAATGTGTTGGAGAGGTGAAGGTCAGCCTCACGAAAAGACCCTTCAGAGGCAATCTGAAGGCTTTCGTGGAGCTGCCAGAAGAATTGGCCGCGAGGTTGGTACGCACAGGACACCTGAAGGTGGGGTGGGTGTCCTGTCATGTACATAAGAAGATGGAAAAGGTTCGGTGCTACCGCTGCCTAGGCTTCGGCCACATGGCAGCCGGTTGCGGGGGCCCAGGCCGTACGAAGGCCTGCTGAAGTTGTGGCAAGGAGGGCCATAGGGCTGCGGCGTGCGAAAGTACGCCGCAGTGCTACCTCTGCGCCGCTAACGAAGAGAAGCCCCGGACAGATCACCCGCCCGGGACAATGAGGTGCAGAGCGTTCCGAGAGGCAAACTCGTCGAGGAAGCCTCAAGGACGCGCTGCCTAACCAGATGTATCCAACCAGGATGCCGAAAGCCAACGAGCCCGATGTGTGGTACCACCACACTACTGAGGACGGTGCGTGCATCCTGGTTGAGTAAAATGTGGGACAATGCCAAGCAGGCAAGTAACGATGATAGCCGAGGCTCGGCTCATTGGCCAATAACATAGGACTCTGAATGAATGCGAAAGCGGTTCCGGAGTCCTGGGTTGGCAGGAAGAGGAGGTGAGTTTAGTGGGTATTACCGTTTTTAGGTCGAGTCCCACACTGAGTGCGTAAATGCATTCTCACCTCCTCTGAATAAAAAAAAAGAAAAAAAACTACCACTACTGCTTAGGGATGTGGAGTGACCGAAGTTGACATCGACCGACTCTGTCATCAGACCAATTTCATGAGATTTGATGGTCATCGGTGAAATCATTGAAATCGTTGGAATCATCTTATATATCGTTATTGCAAAGCTTTATATTAAAAAATGGATACTTAAATATAGCAGATATGATTTTTATACGGTTGTCAGGCCGCAAATGTGAAAATAAGAGAAATAACTTAGAAATAAGTGATATTTTGTAAATCCTAACCTAAATATTTGATGAATTCCAAGTAGGGCCCTCTATACGAAAAAGTGTGAGAAGGCGGAAAAGTATGAATCGTTGCTGCACAGAATTAACTTTAATGCAATAAATAAGTGTTAAATCAATGAAGAAAGTAACAAATGTACGAAAATTATAGAGATTTAAAGTGCATCCATTTTTAAAAGAAATATGCATGCAATCATTGTATTCTGTCTATATCAAAGTGATATACACATATAGCATATATATCCTGCATGTTATAATATATGGATACAAAATTTAACCTTGAATCAATATACAGTGAAGTCTCCCCTATTTCCGCGTCCTTGAAACGTAAGGATTCCTTAATTTCAAGGCTGGAGGGGTCCCCACCTCTACCGCGATTCATCAGTTTATTTTTGTCAAGCGACGTTCATTGGCTCCCCCGATGTGCCCCCTGCAAGCAACTTTTTCAATTGCACATGTGCCGAAGAGAGCGGGTTGATTTGAAATCAATAAATACTATCAATAATAATACACATAAATACACCCGACATTCCTAGAACTGCTAGCCCACGCAGTTTATCAGCTTAAGGGGCGAGACACGATTGCGACACTTGCATGAAACCACCAGCAGCGTAGGGACAAAGGCGCAGACGCGGGTACACACATGCGGAGATTGTGCAATATTGTGCATTCCAATTGGAAACGTTCCAGACGGCCCCGATTTGCGCAGTTGAAAAAGTCGCGGTCCGTTAGCATCACTGGTACGCATTTGCGCATCATGCATGATGTCAGTGTTTTTCATATGTTTTTGTTGACGTACGACAATTTGCCAAATAAAAATCAATATAATAGAATCAAAAAACGACTCAAATATTTCGTGGAATGCTGAGTTTTCTAGTATGACGTCGCGGTAATGGAAGGATAGGTGGAAATGTCAGAAAGGTTAGCATATGAGTAACATAGGAGTGCAGACATTTTTTTGGAGAAAATATTCTAAACGTAAAAGTAAGTTATAAAGATCTGAGTATGAATATTTTAAAAGTGTATCATGCTAGGATAGGTGTAAATGTCAGCCGTCATGAAGGTTACCACATGGGAGTGCAACTGCATACGCCTTTTTGGAGAAAATATTGTAAACGTAAAGGTAAGTGATAAAGGTCTGAATAGTAATATTTTTCAAATGTTAAATCTATTTTCTCAGTCATGTCCTATTCTTTGGTCGATTGACGATCTTTCAGTTTCACGAAATACAATCAACTGTCCGATTTATAATTTTCTGTATATGGAAAACAATTTCTTTTTACGTACAGTTTATGGAAGTAACTAACCTTAGATGGAAAAAAATAAGAAGCAGTGGCGGATCTATCGAACAGGCAAGGTAGGCAGCTGCCTAGGGCAGCAACTTTTTAGGAGCTGCAAAATTGAAATTGCGGATGAAAATGTTTCATTATAATTTGTTATCAATAATATTATTTGATGAGAAAGAAATCGCATATTAATCCTATCCTCTTGTCAATATGGCCCGCTCCTGATGAACACTTATTTAATTATTCGAAAAAACTATGGAGGTGTGGGGGCAGCAATTTCGCCACTGCCTAGAGCGGCAAATTGTTTTCATCCGCCACTGGTACGCTCTCTAATAAACTAAAGAAATATGTACATATTTTTAAGTTTCAAACAAAAAATTATATTATTTATTGTTCCTTAAAATGGGCCATTTTTACACAAAAAACAACTCTAATTTTCGATAAAAAATATTTTTTTATTCTTAAAAATATGCACGTGTTTCTTCAGTTTATTAAGAAGAACATAAAAAAGTGAATTTGTCTTTATTTTTAAAATACTGTATTTCGACGAAAATTTGCCTGATGGCGAGAATTTGTTTTGAATTTTTCTTCTTTTTTTTTTAATTTGTTCGTAATGCCACAAAGAAACTTTTCAGTACCATTACCAATGAATCTAATTATTTTGAGTGTTTCGGCCCACCCTACTGCACAAGCTGCCACATACCATTTTTCTGGAGGACGTAATCAGAACTTGTGGATCATCATAATGTACAGTTTTTGCTAGTGAACAATAAACAATTAGAATTTGAATAAAAATGTTTTTTGCCTAATTTAGAATTTTTTTGAAAATGTGCAGAAAACCTTCAGACTTTACGTATTTACATCGATGCTTATTTTTCTATCTTCTGAGTAGGTACTTTCCTGGTGCCTTAAAAACTCCAGATTCCTAGGAACAGGGAATTTTTTAGAAAATTTTATAATTTTGGGGCGGGTTAAAAATTGAAATTTCCTTATGCTTGCCTCAAATGCACTACAGCACTTTCGGAATTGAATTTAGTACGTCGATTCAAATTTTTCAGGCTTTTGCATATGAAGTTTCTTATACTTATACTTATCGCTGATTCAGATTTAGAGAGGGTGACATTAAAATGTCCAGCCTCTTAGGAACAATAGTAAATTTTTTTAAAAGTTTTATAATTTGGGAATGCGCTAAAATTTGAAATTTTCCTATTCTTGCTTCAAATTTAACACAGAACCTGCAGATTTACTTTTTTACATCGACGCTCTATTTTCTAGCTTCTGCATAGTTCTTCCCACAGAAGCGTCAACAATTCCAGCCTCCTGGGAACCACAGGGAATTTCGTAGAAAACTTTATAATTCGGAGACGGGCTAAAATGTGAAATTTTCCTATTCTGCTGCAAATTCAACACAGAACTTGCGGAATTGACTTCATTACATCGATGCAAATGTTTCTAGTTTCTGCGAATATAGTTACGTGCTTTTCCTATTTTTGCTCTTTTCAGGCACTTTTTACACCTAATATATTTCCAAATTTTCGCCCCCCTACCTCTCCCACATAGAAAAGGCGAATAAAACACGTAAATCATGCCTCCGTTACATAAAACAAGTTGCTGGAGGCATGACATGAAGTCGCTAGGATTTGTAATGATTTACAAACCAATTTTTTAATTCCAAAATTTTGCTGCGTCAAAAGGTAGCCTAAGCCTTTCTCGGCGCAGTTTTGAATTTGAAATGCATTCAAATTAACAGAGCAAAAATAATCGAATAAAAAAAAGAAGGGTCAAAAGAAGTATAAAACTTGAAGAAGCTGGATTATAAAAAGAGGGAATTGATACATTTAAAACTTTCTCTTACAATACAGTTGTAGATACAAATACTGCACATACTTGACCAACCACTAACTTCCTTTTTTCTATAAAACAGCGACTTAATTGTCGGTTCTAATTGTTATTTCAATAGTTTAATAATATATTTACATTTTTTACATCACTATATGTACTTTATCGTGTAGGAAAAATTACAGCGGACAATTGTAAGTACTGTTTACATACACGTGTATAAATATATATTCACCTTGTCATGCTACTGACGCATGTTTCAAGGAGCTAATTTAAGACTGAAGCCCTAGAACAAGTAATTTCGCTCGCGAAACTTTAACAAATTTTGCTATTTGAAACCTGCAGTTATAATCTCTTGTACTTGATGCAAAACACTAAAATCTGATTTTTGACTGATAGACATAAACGTTAAAAATAAATATTTGAGATCTTGATTATTGTTTTCATCACCATTAGCAACATTAAAGTTGCCAAGTTTCAGATTTCCTGTTACAAAGTGGTAATCGCACGCTTATCGTACCTCATTCACGTCGATTTTCGTCTTAAAAGAACTATACTGTTATATAATTTAATAGCAGGTCCAAGTCGCAGACCAAGCAACTTTATTAAATCTTCTTGAGTCAACATTAAAAACGCCTCACCGTCAATACTCTGTAACAAAAATAATTCAAAGTATTATAGTACCATTGGAAATATCTTAACTTAATCGCAAATGATTTCTTCATAATCAAATTGATAAAAACCGAGGGTTAAATAACTTCTGCGATCGGGTTACGCAGTTATTTCAATCACTTTTTGTAATTGCCCAGTGATCACATTGCAATGAGGGGTCAACTACTAACAATTGTGATGTACATACACCTGAATTAAAGAATTTAAAGAATTAACAAAGTAGACAAAATTTAAGTGAATTCGAAAGAATTCAAAAGAATTCATGTGAAATCAGAAGAATTCAATCAGTTTATTTTAATCGTAAAAACTGTGAGCCGAATTCGAAAATTAGTTTTATATTACTATATTGTTAAAGAACATTTTTCAGATATATATTTGTTTGCACCACCTTATACTGACCAAATGAAATCTACAGCGCTACAGTATACAGTATTGTATATTTTGTAGGTCATCCTTTACAATAATGAGTGATAATAAATACCTATAAATATCGTATTTCATGATTTAAAAAGTAAATGCATTTTTAAAATGAAAATTCTTAACTTTCTACTTTAATGTTTCCTGGGACTTTATTTATTTGTGAAATTGAATTTATACAACGAAATTCAATTTTTTGTGGTGGACTGTATTATTCATATAAATTGTATTCTAATTTATTTTAAATTAAAATTTCAAGTCCTTAAAAATGTGAAATTGCCCATGTTTAAACACATCACAGTCCAAATTATTAACTTTTTAACACCCTTATTTTTGCTCGAATATAGTGATGAGTTTTACGAACCTGAAAAAAGTCCAAACTGGCCAGAAATCCCCGTTATTTAAATTTTCAAACTTAAACTTTCAAAACTATACATTATTTCATGTTACGGAAAAAGAATTAATATTGAATCAAGAAAATATCGTCACGAATAAAGACGATACAATATTTTCTTGACCTAAGAAAATATTTATTGTCTTAAGAAAATGTACTAGATTGAAGAAACTTGATTTTCTTCATGTAAGTACATTTTCTTGAGATAAGACGAATTTTCTTGGATCATGGAAATATAGTATCGTCCGTATAAGTACCGATATTTTCTTGATTCAATATTAATTTTTTCCTGTGTATGATAACAAGTGACATTTTGAGTAGTTACATAAGTTTTTCTACTAAAAAAAGAATTAAGAAAATTTCCGGTCAAAAAATACATTCACTGTCACTTCCCGGTTTCCCGGTTCAGTGACCACCCTGGAAAATCCTTTATAATCAAAGCATTATCTTGGAAACTTAATCTACGCCTAATTTGTTCATTTACATACAGTATGAACTTCTTTTTAATTATGTATATTGTATATTTCAGAAAGATTTTTAATTGAAACTACAATATCGTTCAATAATTTGTTCGAAGTAAATGTAACCCTCGGTAAAAATTATATTATTAAAAAAGTCAAACTTGATGGGAAACAAATTTGATATAAAAAATTTTAATATAATATGGGAATGGTTAAACTTCAATACGCCATCAGAACTAGATCATTTTAAAGATGCATTTTAATTTGTGCACAAAAGTATTTTTTACGATTTTTTTGCTGCGTTTAAATCAATTATACTGCATAATGAACATAAATCTTGATCACAAACCAAGTGTTTCAGATGAAATTTTCACCTTAAATGTAAGCTTCAATGCATTATAAGCTTAAAAAAACTTCAATTAATGTATATAGCGAAAAACTTGACACAGATTATGTAGAGTATGAATAACAGACGATTGGAACTGAAATAAGAATTCTAACCTACTCTTAGGTTACATTTTTAAGATAATACAAATCGTAGAAATATTATTCATTTTTATTTACAAATTTTTATGCACAAATTGAAATTTATCTTTAAAATTCAACCTACTCTTTCCAGTTCTGATTTTTGGCACCAGATGGTGTATCGCAGTTTAGTTATTCCCGACAATATAAGTTTTAAATTTGCTATTATGAAAGTAAGATTAAAATTAAGAAGGACAAAATAATAAATTTCACTTACATTTTTCCTGAAAATAGGTCCAATATCCTTGCAGTTAGGCAGATTTTGAATGAACTTGATGACTTCCTCGTTCGACCAACGACGAGGATTGCCAGTTTGTTTGGCTACGACTCTATTCAAAGCACCACTGTGTTTCGCCCATATATGAGGCGCATCTGGCCGAGGATTATAACCGGGATTGTACACGGAATGGTACAACTCTAACCTCAATTGCTTATCTGGTATATTTGGAGTATAATTTACTGACGAATCCCCCAAACCAGAATTGGAACGAGAGAAGGCGTGCTCTTCGGAAATGTGTCGTCTGATAATAATTAAAGGCGAAATTAATATTTGATAAAATGACATATCCCTAATAGCACGGAACGTTCCTGGAACGTGTAAAATGTCCGCCGGTTGGGAACGTTCCACTGGAACCGGAGGGGAACCTTCCGTTATTGTTATCCATATCATAAACTGACATCGATTTTGACCTATCACTTACGGTTCAAGCGATATTTATTGATAATAATAACAATAACGGTAATTTATGTTTGGAACGTTCCTGAAACGTTCCTAAGCAGTGGACATGTTACACGTTCCGGAAACGTTCCAGGAACGTTCCGTGCTATTAGGGATGAGAGTCAACAGTGATATAAGGAAAAATTAATATACCACAAAGATGAAAAATATCGCAATAATTCTTTTAACTTACTTCTTATTTCGCTTCTTTGTGGGTTCATCGTCGTCGGTTTGGCCATCACTGTTCATTTGACGATATTTACTAGACCTGGAAAATAATAATAATAGTTTTCACTTTCAATCTCAATAGTTATTAAAATATAGTGAATATTTTTAAAAACAAAAAATTACCTTTCCGAGGTTTCTGACTTTTCGTTCTTATCAGAATCTACATCTTCTTGTTTGATCGCATCCTTCTCAAATTTGAAGGTCTTATTGGTATCGAAAATGAATTTTTCGACTTTATCCGATCTCTCCGTTTTAATTTTATCAGTCTTTTCTACTTTTGGCTTCTCCAAGAAATCGTCCTCATACTCGCAAGTGTCATGTTTTCCATTCAGTCTATCGGACATTATTCTTATTTTCTGTAGATTCTGCTGGGAATATGGGCAACCCGAAGCAGCATTGTGCGTGGCAAATTTCGGACCCTTGATGTGACCTATACCTCGACAGCCATGAGTTCCACACTCAGCACGATCGCTCAAATTGTCAGGCACTACGACAATAGCAGGAATTCGTTCAATTTTCTGCGGCTCTTTAAGTTCGAAACACAAGAAAAATGTATTGGCATATATACGGTGCGTATTATTATAACTCTCACTGTAATCAATATTCTGCAAATTTAGTTTTAAACAATTTGATCACGTTTTTAATCACAGGAGCCGTATTTTTTAAATTAAATGCGCATTAATATAATATTTTTAGCCTCTATTTCAATATAAAATTATCATCGAAATTTCATAAATAACTCTCTTCACCCAAAAGTTACAAATGAATGAGAAGATTTGATCATTTTTAAGTCAACCTTCAAACAACATTTTAAAAAAATCATATTTCTATGGGTCCTAAAAGAAAGTACGCAACTCGCAGTGATTGCAACTACGCAGCTCCAAAAGTATCACTTCTTCAGAAGATTATTACGAACGTTTAATGAAAGTTCAAAATTTAAATTTCATAATTTACAAAGGAAACAGGCACATTCTTTTCGTGAAATGTGAACCGCAGAACTGCGAGGCGCCATATATAATTGTTTCAGGTACAATTTTCATATTTTTTAATGGAAAACACATTTAGTGTTAAAAATGTTTTTTCTCAAACAAAAAAAAAACAACAAAAAAACAAATTATTTTGCTATGTCATGCAAGTTTCAATACATTATTAACTTGAATGGGCTTATTTTGATACGAAAATAAACTCAAATTAAATAGGTATTAATATAAACATGAAACATTCACTGACTACAAAAGTATAATCTAGAAAGTTAAGTTAGAATTCATATTTCGGCTTTGATCGTTTATTGTTCATATTCTTGATAAAATTGTTCGCTATATGCATTATATAACGTTCATTTAAGCTTATAATGTGTTAAAACTTAGATGAAATAGTAAAAAATCCTTTTTTTTAGAAAAAACAGTTTTGAGAGAAAACGTGTTTTTTCACTGTATATGATGAGAATTTGATCTGCAACACTTTTTTTCGATAAATATTAATGATCTATATTTACTATTTGTTTTCCACTCCGTAGAACCATCGTAAAATCACTTTTATGCTCAAACTAAAATGCATCTTAAAAATTCGACCTCCTTGTGCTACTTCGCAACACTAGCGCAACCTAGATTCAGATCCCAATTATCAAATTTTAATTGCGAAGTTCCATTAAACCGCAAGTTGCGTACTTTCAACCTGTTGCCGCGAGTTGCGTATTTTCTTTTAGGACCCAATGATTGTTGTACAATTATATTATCATTTCTTGAATTATACATCACTCACTGTTTTATAATAATGTTTAAACTGCGATGCGCCATCTGGTGCAAAACATCAGAATAAGAAAGAGTAGGTAGAATTTTAATGTTGGCTTTTAATTTGTGAGTAAAAGCGTTTTTACAATTGTTCTGTGGAGTTTAAAGCAATAATTTCATGACGAAAATAAGTATTTATCGAAAACTGAATGTCTCAGATGGAATTTCCATCTTATACAGTGAAAAAACACATTTCTTGACAAAAATGTTTTAAAAAAATTCTTGCACTATTTATTGTAAATGATAACACATTATAAGATTAAATCAACTTATTTGGAAGCAAACATAAATTTAGAGTAAATTTTTGTTTATATATACATGAAATATTTACTATCTGAAAAATCTAACATAAAAGTTAGGTTAGAATTCGAATTTCGATTCCAATCGTCTATTATTCATATTCTTTGTATAATCATGTACAATGTGCATTAAATTTTTAACTGTATACGTTAATTAAAGTTTATTTAAGCTTATAATGCATTGAAGCTTGCATGGCATGGTAAAATAATTTTTTTTTTTTTTTTTTTTTGAGAAAAACATTTTTGACAAGAAATGTGTTTTCTCACTTTATAAGATCTATACAATAGAAATTCCATCTGAAACATTTTCTTATCGATAAAGACTTATTTATACTATTCAAATTTTTTTTTAAACTCCATAAAACAATCATAAAAACAGTTGTATTCAAAAATTCAAACGCACCTTTAAAATTCTACCTATTCTTTCTAGTTCTGATCTTTGGCACCAGATGGCGAAATGGTCCATTGTATGTATACCATTAAGCCATTTCCCTTTCAGGGTAGGCGTGACACTACCCGATTCGAGTAGTGTTTCTTGGTTAGTTTCTTGTAGTAAATAACTACAGGTGCGGGCTCACCACACCCACGATGTGCCAACAGCACTCAGTTTTCTCGAATGGTCACCCATCCAAGCACTAACCGCGCCCAACGCTGCTTAACTTCAGTGATCTGACGAGAACTGGTTTTTTCAGCGTGGTATGGCTGTTGGCCATTCCCAACAGTAAAACAGAAAAATTACTTCTAACATCCCCCAAGTTACTGCTTGAAATATCAATTATTTGTAGCCAATACAGCATACATTTTTGTAGAAAAATAGCACCGAATTTAATAGAATCTGTAATAAAATTTGTGAGTCAAATATTGACTTACTTAGAGGAGGTTCCAAAGGATGGGCCGTTTTGAGACACCAGCCCATTGGATGAATGTCCGTGGAATCATCATCAACCCAGTAAGCATGGTTTTCTGGCCATCCATCAAAGCGTATTTTCAACCTGTACAAAACAATACATTAATGTAACTCCACGTATTTAAAAAAAAACATTACCTGGAGAATAAACAAGAGAAAAAATTGTTTTAACAACTTACATGTGATCTTTTACGTCTTCGATTGTTGCCACTCGAATCATCTGCGGAACTCGTTTATCTACAGCCTCCAATTTCATACCGCGCTTGAATCCACAAGGTGATCTCTGCTTAAAAGCACGTGCTGGTGCAGCAGTAGACTGTGTTTCTCGCAGGTAAGCATCCCACGTAAAAGATTTGGAATCTTTGTAGCCTGGTTGTGAATAAACATTTTTATTATCAGAACAAATTATTTAGAAATGTGTGACATTAAAAAAAATACTGTAAAAGTAAAGAAACAATGAATTTGGTCGATTGCCAATCCTTTATCACAGGGATAACGTTTCTTAGGAACGGAATTCAAGGTCTTTTCCAGAGTTTTCAGGACAAGAAATCAAATTTTTCCAGGTCCCCTTTTTTGCCCATCAAATAATGAAATAAATTTTGATGCAATGTTAATAATTTAATTTAGCAGAAATCAAGAACTTATTTTGGACATGGCACAATATGTAGATTTGAAAGGTAAACAAAAATAATTATTACTTGTACTATCATAGAAAGTCTTTAGAAATGACTGACATTCTAGATGTATATAAAACGCTACTTTGAAGGTTCTTCTAGAATTCGATAAAAATTTTCAAATTGCTACACAACCCCAAATGATGATGTACAGTCTCAGAATAAAATCTACGAGTCGCTCACAAATTTTAAGTAATTAATTCGTACATTAAAGGTTACAAAAAAAAGTTGTGTATTCATAATAGACATCAATATAATTTTTTATTTAGCTAGTGTTTTTCTCCTGAACCTAAATTACCATCGAAATTTTCAACTCATAATTTTTATGATTTGTATGTTGAGTATCACAAAAAAAGTTTAAGATACTGTATTTACTCGCATATACAGGGTGGCCCACCACCTACACACTTTCCGGTAATGTATGATAAAGCACAAAAAATGAAACAGAAAAGTCCTCTGGCAAAATTTGATCTGGGCCTTAGTTTGGGCACAGTAAAGTTTCAAAGTTGGGCATAATGAACCAATCAGGAGCGAGATATAGAAACCACTTATTTGTCTCATAAGTGTTAAGATAGTGTGCGTGTTGGCGGTTCACTTCAGCTCCGGCAAAAATTTCACGTCGTCGCTCCTCGATTGTTTCTTCAAAATGCGAAGTTCAAGCCTTTACATTTTTTTAAGCACATTACCTTTTTTTTTTTTTTTTTTTTTTTTGGAGAGATTTTGTTTTTGGAGATCTTGTGCGGCTTATATGCAAGTAACATAAATACGGTAACATTGTCAGGGTGTGTAGTGATCAGGCAATTTGAAATTCCCGGGTTTTTCCCGGTCAAATTTTTTTCCCGTGACCAATTTATAGATGTCTTTTTGTGATTTTTGAAAGTCAACGTATACATAGAAATAGGAATTTTAGCATAATATACCTACATAGAAAAAATGTATGGTGTGAAAAAAACAATTATTTAGACGTGCTAAACTTATTTTTAATCACAGACTGAAGTGATTAATGTTTTTTTTTAAGTGAATATTTGAAGTGATTAATATTAATAGAAATTACATATATTCTAAAACTTTAATAACACGTAAAATATATATTTCTTAATGTGTACAGTCAGAATCACAAGTAGATGCTTAAATGCTATTAAAATCTCAAGAATGAAAAAATAAAATATAAGTATAATATATTATATGCGCATATATATAATATAATCGAAAATTGATTTTGCCGTGTAAAACTTCTGCCTTCTCGGCAGCTACTTTCAGAATTTTTCTTTTTTGATATTCAAGCCTTTTCTGCTTTTCTCTTTTTTGCTTATTTCTCCTGTAAATCCTTTTTATTTGCAGCCAGTTTAGCGTTCTTAGAAGCAACGTAAACGGAAAGTGCATTACGGGCAGATTTAAGCAAACTATCTGTTATTGGAACCGATTTTACTTCTTTTTTTTTAAATTACATAAATCGGTACATAGAATATGCATAGGAAGGAACCTTGCGACTATAAATAAAGTATAAATGGAATAAAAAACAAATACATTTTTAAAAAGTCGATTTTTCGATAAAATAGCCAAAATTCACGGTCCTAAATAAAATTCCCGGGGGTTTCCCGGTCATAAGTCCCGGGGCATAAGTGCAAAAACAAGAATTTTACAGGAGACACAAAAAACTGTCCAAATTCAAGGCATTTCATTTTCTTTTTAACAATAAAGTACTTCCGAGTTATTACTTATCTTTGTCGAATCATGAGAGGAACATCCTGAAAGAAGCAACCACCCCCGAGAAAAACTCTTATCAATGGTACGGCGCGTGCCAAGAAACGCTGATTTTGACACAGAAAGAGTTACATTCATGGGCTTCCCACCCGCATTAAAACTAGCTCTATGGAATCGCGAAAGAAGCACTCAAAAACAAGCAGTCATCTGCCAAAAAAACCCTTGTCAAAGAACGGCTGGTCCCAAAAAACGACAGTTTCTTTTATAATAGGCTAAAAGATTTAAATTACTCTTCGTATTTCATAAAAATAAATGTTTTATAAGCAAAGAATAAAAAATAATTCAAATTTAAGGTTCTCATAAAGATTCAAGGAGATTTCCAGGTTCTCAAGGTTAAAAAAGGTCAAGGTGAATTCCATTTTTTCCAGGTCGCTAGATACCCTGCCACCTTGAGCTGCATTGACAATTGCAGCTAAAAATCTCCTTCAATTTTAAACTACACCTGCATTCAATAATTTAGTGAATTTAATTGACGGCGAGTAAATTTCACTACATTCAAGTGAGTTTCACTCAATTTAAGGGAATTTCTAAATATTTGGCTAAATTCAAATGAGTTTCGCTGTTTTTAAACGAATTTAAGGTGAACCATTTTTAATTGAATTCACCGTTTAGACTCAGAAAAAAAGTTCAGGTCACATCCTAGTTATTTAAACTTTCCAATTCAAACCCTTAAAACTAAACAATTTATGTTTTGAGTTTTTTTTTAATAATCTCAAAATTAACGAATCTAATGCATACTAAATTCGAAGTGTTTTAAAATTGGGCAATTTTAAGCTCAAGCTTTCAATTATATAGAAAAATTCGAAGCTTTCTAAATTAGACCATCTCTGAATGAAAAACATTAAAAATGGTACGATTCCAAAGTAGAAGCCATGAAAATTAAACAATATTGCGAGGTCTTCAAAAAAAAAAATGCAAATTAAACATTTTTAAACTGTGTTTATTCAAAATTAAATCATTCAAAAAAGAATAATTTTATATTTAAGGCAATCCAATTAGGATAGATTGAAAAAAAAGCAAATTGTTCAACTATTCAGACTTTCAATTTTAAACTATTCAATTTTTAAAGTTACCTACTTAATTATTAAACTATAAAGCTTGGAATGGGAAATTTTACAATTCTAAACAATATAACTGAACAACTTGAAGTGTTTTTTATTCAAAATTCTCTAATTCTCAAAAATCCAATTTTAGTCTATTAGACTTAAAAATTTAGTGGATTCATAATATTTTTAAATTGTATAATTTTAATTTAAACACAAAAAAAAAGTAAAATTTTCGAATCTAAAAATCGATATAATTTAAATGCTTTATATTTTACATTGTGCCCTGCAATCAAAAATAATTTTTTATAATTTCAAAATTAAATTAAATTTCACGGGCTACTAAGTTAAAACTGACCAACTTATAAAGTATCAAACTGAAATTATTAAGTTTTTAGCATCGGCAATTTAAAATTATTTAACTATGAAGGATTTCAATTGAAAATTGTTCAATGGAGTTTAAATTCAAATTTCCTCTTTTCCAATTATTCAATATTAAAGACTTGAAACTTAAAATTGGGAAAATATTATGGCTTTTAAGTTGAAATAAAGCAGAATCTTAAGGGATTAAATTCCAAAGTCTTGAAAATTCCATTTTTCCCATTTTAGAGGCTTCAAACTAACAATTGCCCAACTATTAAGGGTTTTAATTTGAAACTTTCCAATTTTTAATATTTGCATTTGAAGCTATTGAATTAGCAAGGATTTAAATTACGAAAATTTCAACTATTAATGTTTTCAATTTGAAATAAATTTGTTTAATCGAGAAGGGTTTAAATTGCAATCGTTAATTTAATAAGACAAAAATACTTTCACTAGAAAATTGATTTTAAAAAAATTATCATTTTTTTAAACCAAGACGTTCTATTTAATTTTAGTGCGATTCGTTGCAATAAAACAATCGAAATGCTTCCAACTTTAAAATTTGCTATTAGAATTTTAGTTAATTGAACAAAATTCAACATTAACTCGTTCAGCCTCACATTATTCCATATGATATTAAGTGACATTTAATGTGATTGAAAAAACATTTCTACTAAAACTAAGAATTAAACAAAGTACCCATCGGAAAAGAAATTCACTGTCATTTCTCAATTTGTTTCCGCTCTCAAAAGTCAAAACATTCCCAGTCATTTCAGCCAGGCTTTAAGATATATACAATGAAGCATCCATTAATTACGTAAGGATTATTTTTGAAATGTTAGACCCCCCCCCCGGTAAGGCTTATTCTATAGTATGCGCATGTAACTTTAACCAAAAGTAACTACTGAATTGGAATACACCAGGGACCATTCACGAAATATGTTACATATTACAGGAATTTTTAACACTCCCCCCACCCTGCCTTATACTTTTTCCATTGATTTTAATATGAAAAATTATACTTTGACAGAGCCCCCCTCCCCAAAAGTTAAAAACAATACATTATTTTCTAAATAATACTCACTATTTGGAGGTGTTAAGCTGTGTCCATTGTGATGACACCACCCTACGGGGTGAATGTAAGGTGAGCTGGCGTCAGCCCAATAATCGTAAACTTCGTCCCACGAATCGAAATGAACGAGGATCCGTGAATCCATGAGCCCTGCTATGCTAGCGACACAGACAAGTGACGAGTGTTTCCTATCTACAGCCTCAAGTTTCATTCCCACTCGGAAGCCAGTTGGAAAAAGGGACTAATGACAGAAATAAATCATTATAGAACAATTTTCTTTAAAAAAATATATAAAGAAATAACATACAAGAACAAAACTTTAAAAGAGCATACTAACATTTTTGTTTGAGAAAATATTTTTTGGTGCGGCATTTGCTTTACAAGTTTTGAGGTATGCATTCCAGTTGAAATTGTTGGCGACGTAGCCTTTCGGTGGATCTAATCGATGTTTGTTTTTCTCCGACCAGCCTACAGGAAATATATCCATACTGTCAGCATTGACCCAAAAATCGTAGTTCTCTGCGTATCCATCGAAATGTAGCCTTATCCGGTAACCTGAGTGATTAAAAATACAAAGTATTAGAATTTATTACATTAGATTTAAACTTTTCAGTTACAAATTAAGAGTGTTATCGAAGAAAGAAAAACTAATCGTAAGAGAATACATACCAACTACTTCTACGACACTCAGGACGCAGTAACGTGAGGGATGTTCGGGATCTATTCCTTCCAGTTTCATGCCTACTTTGAATTGATTCTTAGTATAAGGGAAAGGATCCTTGAACAATTTAACGGGCGCAGCTTTAGCTTTCGTATGCTCGAGGTACTTTGCCCAGGAAAATCCTAACTTGCCAGTCTGCCATGGATACTACAAAAAAAGCGATTAAGTGCAAAATATACGTTTCATAAGAATACCTCTCGAACTTTCAAAACTTTCAAAAGATTCAAGATTTCAAAGATGTAGAAAGATTTACAAAGATTTCACAAAGATGTCAAAGATTCCAAAAAATCTCAATGATTTCATTGATTTCACAAAGATTTAACAAATATTTCAAGGATTAACAAATATTTCAAAAATTCTCAGATGATTTTCCAAAGATTTCAAAACATTTCACAAACATTTGAATTATTTCACAAAGATTTCAAAAAATTTCATAAAGATTTCAAATATTTCAACCATTTTAGGAGATTAAACAAATTTTACGAAAATTTCAGCGATTTCATAAATATTTCAAGGATTTTACAAGATTTCAAAAAATTTCAGATGATTTTCCAAAGATTTCAAAAGATTTCACAAATATTTTAATGATTTCACAAAGAATTCAAAAAACGTCATGAAGATTTCAAATATTTCAACCATTTTAGAAGAGTTCAAAGATTTCACGAAGATTTCAGCGATTTCATCAAATTTCAAATATTTCATTGATTTCACAAAGATTTCAAGGATTTTACAAGATTTCAAAAAATTGTAAATGATTTTCCAAAGAATTTAAAAGATTTCACAAACATTTTAATTATTTCACGAAGAATTACAAAAATGGCATGAAGATTTCAAATATTTCAACCATTTTAGGATATTTCAAAGATTTCAGGAAGATTTTTAATGATTTAACAAAGATTTAAAAAGATTTCAAAGACTTGAAAGCAACTTTAATTTGAACCTCGCCCTTTCGGTTACACTGTATTTCTGCCTGCTATGCACATGTCCTTCTTGTTACGAACTCAATAAAGATTTATTATTATTGTTATTATTATTATTATTTTATGAGATTTCAAATATTTCAATGATTTCACTAAGATTTAAAAGATTTCAACAATTTCACAAAAATTTTATAAAATTCAAAGATTTCAATGATTTCGACGGATTTCAAAGAGTTTGAAGATTTCAAATGACTTCAATAATTTCACAAAGATTTCAATAAATTGACGAAGGTTTCAAATATTTCAAAAGATTTAAATGATTCCACAAAGATTTAACGATTGCACAATGTTTTCATGATTTTACAAAGATTTCTAAACAATTTCACAGATTTTAAAGATTTCACAAAATTTCAAATTTTTTTTATAATTTCAATGAATTCACAAAGATTTTAAATATTGCAAAAAATTTCAACTATTTCAAAAGATTTCATAAAGATTTCTGAAAAATTTCACACATTTCAGAGATTTCACAAAGATTTCAAAGAAAGGTTTCAAAGCAGCTTTTAACTGTTTCGCGCCCTTTGGATTCTTACTGTATCTCTGCCTGCTATGTACATTCGGGTGATCCAAAAATGCATTGGACATTTTTTTTCGAATTTTCATGCATATGAACCGAGTTGAAACTCAACATTTCTCCTCACAATTAGCCATAGAATACGAATAAAATATTACTTTTTAAATATAATTATATGTTTACATAAATTCATTAAACAATTTATAATTTTTTTTAGCAATTTTCTCTTAGAATAGAGATAGAAAGTTGACCAAATTTTCAATTAGAGTGAGGTAATACTTAATTAATGTCAACGAAAAAAATTGTTTTAACAATTTATTATTGTTGTTAATAATATTCTCCTTGCTTAGTGATAGAAAGTTGCGGTTCTTTCTGAAATTTTTAACTATTTGTCTATTTTTCACTTAGACTGACTCATTAATTAATTAAATTGAGCTAAAATCATTGATTAAACAAATTATTATTGTTAATGACTATCTTCAGATAGTTGCGGTTTTTTCTGAAATGTTTACAAATTTAGCAATTCCAAATTTTTCTTTTCGCTTTGCAATGCACTTCTTGTAGTAATTCAAAACAAAACTTTTACAAGTCATTTACCTCTTGTGTAAGACAGCTTTTTTTGTTTAAATTCATTTTTTTAAACATGCTTGCATTAATTACCACCTCAATAAATGAAAAGTGGACAAAAAGTTTAAGAGTTCAGAAAAAACCGCCACTTTTCAGCACCTATTTAAGAGAAGATAGTTATAAACAATTATGAATTGTTTACATAATTATTTTTGTTAAATTTAATTAATAACTCACTCTAAGTAAAAAGTAGGCAAATAGTTGTAAATTTTAGAAAAAACCGCAACTTTCTAGCATTACTCAAATTAAATATTACCAACAATAATAATAAATTGTTTAAACAATTATTTTGTGAACTTTAAATAATTATTTAACTCAATTGAACTGAAAATTTGGCAAAAAGTGGATAATTTTTGATAAAACTTCAATTTTCTAGCATTATTCTAAGAGAATATTATTAACAATAATAATAAATTGTTAAAACAATTTTTTTAGTTAACATTAATAAAGTATTACCTCACTCTAATTGAAAATTGGACAAAAAGTGGAAATTTTTTGAAAAAACCGCGACTTTCTATCTCTATTCTAAGATAAAATTGCTAAAAACAATAATAAATTCTCTAAACAATTTATGTAAACATCTCATTATCAGTAAAAGTAGTATTTTATCTATTAGAAACAATTTTGGATTAAAAAACTGCAAAAAAAATCATAATTAGCGCCAAAAACGCGCCAAACCCATTTTTTTTACTTATGGGTTTTTTTGGGACCCTATAAAACAGACTTATGGGCGGTGATATTTAAAAAGTAATATTTTATTCGTATTCTATGGCTAATTGTGAAGAGTAACGTAGTTTCAACTCGATTCAGCTAATATTGACGATTCTGAATAAAATTGACAAAAACGTCTTTTTTTCGTATGGGAAATACGTGTTAAACGTGTGGGGCTTGCGACACCTATAAATATCATTTTTTCAACAAAAAAAATGGATTTCTTTTTTTGTGGATTCGAACAAATTTTCGAGCGATATGTACGAAAATTCGAGAGAGAGAAATTTGGACCACCCCAATGTATATACCCCTCTTGTTACGAACTCAACCAAAATTTATTATTATTATTATTTTAGAAGACTTCAAATATTTCGATGATTTCACAAAGCTTTCTCAAAGATTTAAATGATTTTACAACATTTTTTTTAATTTAACAGATTTTAATAGATTAAAAAAAAATTAACAGATTTCAAATATTTCAAAAGATTGTAATGATTTAATGAATCCACAAAGATTTCAAATATTTCAAAAGATTTCACGAAGATTTCGGAAAAATTTCACTTTCAAATATTTCACAAAGATTTCAAAGAAAGGTTTCAAAGCAGCTTGAAGCTGTTTCTCGCCCTTTGGATTCTTACTGTATCTCTGCCTGCTATGTACATACCCTTCTTGTTACGAACTCAATACAGATTTGTATTATTATTATTATTATTTTAGAAGATTTCAAATATTCCAATTAATTCACAAAGATTGCGATGATTTCACAAAGATTAAATGATTTTACAAAGATGTTAAGGATTTCACAAAGATTTTAAAAGAGGTCAATGATTTCAAAGATTTCGAAGAACTTAAATGATTTTAAAAGATTTCAAAAGAATTCAAAGGTTTCACGAGGGGTTGTACACCAAATTTGAAGAGTGATCAACACCTCGTATTGTAAAATTTATAACCATAATTAATTACATTAAATTTATTTAATCTCTTAACTATAGCCCCCCCCCCCCTATAATTAAATTACAGACTTTAAAATACATACCTTCGACTCAGATATGTCTCCCTGGCTTTCCTCATCGATCGCAGAAACAGTATCTTTCGAATCCTCATCTGTCTCGTATTTTATCTTATCCTGCGACTTGTCATTTGATTTCTCATCCACATCTTTCGTTTTGTTCTGCTCATGTAGCATTTTTTTGCGTTTTCGTTTCGCTCGCATCTCCCTAAGCAAAAAATGCATAAAATAATGAATTTGGAATTTTATAATTATAATAATCGCAGCATATAAATTAATAAAAGGAAATCTTATTATAAACAACACTAACTTCAAGTCTTTATCTTTACGTATCAGCATTTGTTTCTTAGCTTCTATTACTTCCGTGCAGGAGGGACTACATGAGATAGGACTTTCAAACTCTGCTGCCAAGCCATGACAACCACAACTTTCGCAACAATAAAAAGTATCTGCAGGTAAAGCGCGGTTTTTCCTATCTTCATCTGTAAAAAATCATTCTTTAGCTATCAGCGAATCTTCTTAGAAAAAAGAGACTAGATTATGATGGCTTACTCTTTTTTTCAACAATAACGCTAACAGGACTCCCTTTTGAAGAATTCTGACTGAGGCATACATTCTCCTTATCACCTGTGCCATTCTCTTTGTCCTGTTTGTTATTCTCGTCTTCATCTACCACTTCCATGAGGCCAAATTCATTCACACAAAACTGTGAAATACGAACATTGTGATTTAAAGTAGACTGTAAAAAAAGCTACGGTACTATCATATAAGAAATATTTAAACACAAAGAGAAGATTAAACTCTCTACGAAATTATTAAAACTTTGAAAAATACATATTATGAAATACCTTTAAACTACTTCCAGGTAAAGATCCAACCCCATCTTTCCAATTCAATGCCTTCGTAGCATCAAAATTATGATCAGCGGCCTGATTGGAAGAGTTTATACTATCTTTAGACTCTTCTTGTTTGATAACTTTCGTTTCTACTTTACTGTCCGATGAATTATCTGCGTTGTCATTATTCGATGTTTTAATTATTTCCACCTTAATATCATCATCCAGCTCTGACTTTACCTTTGCAGATTTATCTTCGCTGGGAACGACTTTGATTAAAGTTATATCATCGTCGTTCTGTATTTTTTTGTCCTTGTCTTGTTCGGAGTCTGGACTGCTTATAGAATAACTGATGTCCACTTCTTGAGACGATTTCGGGAAGCTCTGTTTCTTCATTCTCTTTTCACCCGAACCACGAAGTATGTTGCTGATAGTTTTCTTCCGCTTCTCCGGTGGATTGGTATCTTCTTTTTTGTTTGGAATAGGTGTTATAACAGCAGAGTCAGGGTTCTCAGATATTTTTATACTATCACTCAAGTGTTCTTGTCTTCCTCCTTTACCTAAGATACCAATATTTGTGATGGGGTGCAAGGGAGGGGGATGCGTCGTTGAGTTTGTAGTTTTTGACTCTCGCAATACTGAAAATGTAAAGAAACTTTTCTTTGACAATGATTTCAACAAAGGAGAAAAAGGACAAAAAAGTTGCTAAAAAAGTTGCTCAAAAAGTTACAGGTGCAGTAACTTTTGCTGTAACTTAGTTACTTTTTAAAATAGGTAACATGAAACGCAACTTAGTTTCAATTTTTCTGTAGCATGTAACATATATCCAGTTACTTTTGAAGTTACTTCTAGTTTAAATATTTCTAACTTACTGAGCAAGTATCTTTGAGCCACAACTGTTTTCAAAAGTTAATAAAAACTTCATAAAAAAACTTTTAAATGAACTGAAGGTTACTTTATTCGGTACCTGTAACGAGTAACTATTTAAAATTTTGTAACTTGTGACAACGAAACTTCATTTTATCGTGTAATAAAAAGCGCTGTATCACTTTTAAATGTTTTCGTGTAGTCAAAATCAACCTTATTCATATGTGGACGTCCACATGAAAAACCGCTTTTCGTGAAAAACAAATCTAAAGTTGGCGAGTGCCACTTTTTTCGAACATAACTTTTTCCTATTGCTTTCGGAGCATGAGTATAGTGCGAATAGAGCCAGTATAGATTCTAGTATCACCCCCCCCCCTCACTGAACCCTAAAATAATTTTGACTCTAACTTAGAAAAACGCGAATATCTCCTAAACTAGAACCGATCATATTCCCGATAACAGATATCACGCATTTCATGGTCAAATAGTTCAAAAAAGTGATGTAACTAAAAAATAAGGAAGAAGTCAACTTTTTCAATTTCAAGGTTGTTTAGGCAAGGCAAACAATATAGAATGGCATTGTTACTATGCAGGTTTAAATGCATTTAAACTGAGCTATCGTTTTTTCAAAACTTAGACCTCATAACAAAAATGTTGGCCTTCAAGTAAGAAGTATGTTGTTTTTAGTGTTTTTTTACTATATGTACGATGCGGAGAGAGAACTTTATTTTCCTCGATAAGCTCTGTTCTTCACTTATAAGACTTTCAATTTGAAATTGTCTAATTCATGAATTTTCAACCTAGAATTGAAGCCGTTTGTCTAAAAGGGGCCGCCACTAAAATCTCGATTTCGAGAAAAATCATAAAAAGTTAATTGGCGTAAATTTGAAATAATAATCACATATATATTTTCAATTAGGGCGGATAAACTCATATATCGCGTTTTCTGAATGTTTAGTTACCTGTGCAATGAAATGAAGAAAAATATCCCTTATAGGGGAAGAGGGATATATAACTACTAATTTTCCTGCCAACATCCCGCTTTCACGATGCATAATATGTATGTATGCCTTTTCTGAAAATTAACCATAGTTTTCCGTAGTGTTTATTATTAAATAATTGTCCGCTATTTCTTTTTGACTGAAGACTCGTGATTTGAAAACTATATTGGGAATGGTTAAACTGCGATATTCCATATGGTGCCCAAAATCAAAACTAGAACTGTTTTCACGATTTTTTTTAGAGTTTTAAGTAATTAGTGGAGAACCATACATAACAATTTTGTGAGGCTCTTCACTTGGGGTGATCGCTAGAGAGATTGATCAGCAACCTGGGTCGGAGCAGTGTTGCGGAATAAACGTGTCATTTAAATAAATAACACGAGAATTCCAGATCAATCTGAAATATTTATACCTAACATCCATATACCTATCTACCTTATACCTATATACCTACATGCCTACATACCTTACAACCTTACACCTATATACCTATTCAACCTATACAATACTATTCTCCAACCGAGCAAGTCACGCCTACCCCGAAAGGGAAATGGCTTAATGGTATAATAATAATTGCATACTTAAAATAAAGCCTCTTTGAACACAAAGAACCACTTTGTTTTGGATAAAGACTTATTTCGACTATTCAATAATCGTTTCAAACTCCACACAACGAATTGTAAAACTCTTTTATGCAAAAATTAAAATGCATCTTTAAAATTCTACCTACTCTTTCTGGTTCTGATTTTCGGCATCAGAGGGCAAAATGGTCGATCACCATTCCCAATGGGAAAATTAAAATAATCTAATTTTTTTAACCATATTTTAAGCTCTTTCCGAGTGACGTTTTTCAAAATATTTAGTTTGTTTTTATAATACTTAGATCAGTTTTCGACAATGAGATACAGGACATGATTTAGCTAATATTTTTATTTACTGAAGGATGTTCTGATTCATGCATTTTTTAATTTTATAAAGTTATTGTTATTTTACGAGGTTCAACTTACTTTCAACTTTTTGGTTAGGCTTACCCAGTTTTTATCGTAAGTTATATTTTAACCTTTAACATCAGCGCATATTTTAAAAATTACTCAAATAGCTTTTTTCCTCGCCTTTTCCACAATCATCATAAATTGTAATCAATTTTCTAATTAATGAGAGATTATTAATATAATTTTTATTGCAGAATTCAGTACAGGATATGTAATAGGTCCTTTCTACGTATGTATTTAGTTTCATTATGACCAAAACACTACGTAGGCCCCTTTTTGACAAACAGCTTTATTCAATTTTAAACGTTTTTAAGTTAATTATTTAAGTATTAAGGCTTTCAATGGGAAATTGTACTATTTTAATTTTAAACCGAACAGTTTTTAATACTTCAATTATTAAACAGTGTACAATTTGAAGCGCTTTTAATTTGAAATAAAAGGGTCTACTCTCGAAATTTAAATCATAATCTATTCGATTTTGAATGTTCAAGTATTAAAAGGTTTTCATTTTTAAATTGCACAATTTTGAACTATTTGAAAACCAAAACATTTTTAATTTTCCAATCTAAAAGAGGAAAAAAGTATTCTTCCCATGTTGACCGTTATTTGCGCAATATAAGGCATGAAACAGGGATTTTTTTAAATTAGGGATAACATGGTGGAATAACTGCAAAGCCAGGAAGTAACTTGCACGAAAAATTATTGTATGACTCAAAATTTGAGACATTTAACTAGCAACAATATCATACATTTTTAAATGTATAACCTTTAAACGTTTTTCATATGTAAAAATAAAAATTTTCTAAAATAAATGCTGATATATTATCTTATCTCCTAACATTTCAAGAAGAATTGTCGTACTTTTACTACAAACAACTCACCAGTAATTGTTCCTTTACTCTCAGTTCCAATTTGACCATTGTTAAGTTTTAAATTCAGCATATTTTGCTTTACAGAGCTGGTTTGTTGTGGAATGTTAACAGGCAGAAGGAGATTTGTCATGGACTTTTTCAAGCGACTTTGAGTTCCTGCAGCCGAACTAGTTGAAATTGGATTCAGCTGTGACAAAACTGGTGTTATAACCAACTTTGGCTTACTAATCTGCGTTGTCAATCCACCTATTTAGGAAGAACAGAAGATACTTCAATCAACCGAGAGAAATTTAAAAAAGAATGTCCAGCATATCGAGCTGATGAAATTTATGAAATTGTTTATTAAAGCAAGTAATAAAGTTCTCGATTTAAACGCATATTAATGAGTTCATATAATCACCTGCTGGAATGACAACTGACTCTCGTGTCTTGTTCGGCTTGATAATAGTTCCCAGATATGCAAAGGTATGCTTTCCTGCTTGAGCATGAGTCTGACTTCCCTGAGTTGTATTCAGTGGAACAATTTGAGCAGTGGGTGTGTTCGATCTTCGAACCAATATATGTTTCTGACCCTGATTATTAGTAGCCGCGACACTAGTAATCGGTCGGTGAATAACTATGTGAGGCCCTTTTTGCGAGGTGGCCACCTGGCTAGGTCCTTGAATATATACTTTATTTTGTCCACCTACAATCTGAAATAAGAATTATATAGTATTATTTTGTGGCAAGATTATTTTACATTTATTTAGTGACTCTTCGCAAGCACTACCTCCTTTTTATCAACTTATGTACATAATATAAAGTTTAGAACCCAAAAGTGATGAAACGAAATGATAAATAGGAGACTTTATAATTTGGAAAACTGATATTTAAGATCGCAGGACTCGTATCGACTAGAAGGCTTTAAGAAAAGTCGCATTTGTCGCATAAAATTACAAAGAAAGTCGCATGGAATTTTGAAAAAAGCCCGTAAAAAGTTGCATGAAGTATTTAAACATAATTGAAAAAGCAGTACCAGACAATGAATGACTAAAATGTAATAACTTTATTTATTTAGGAATACAGAGCGCATAATTCTCATTGATTTACAAATATTCTTTGTACAATCAAAATAAACTTTAAAGTTAAAACAATTTCTCAAGAATTGTCATTCAGCATGAAGGATTCTGAATCTGGGTTTCAAATATTTCTTTCTGAACTATTAATCTTGTCAACTTGGAATATTTTCCAATGAGAGAAGTTTATAATTTACATTACTTTTGAACTTCAGAAACATTCATTTTGAATATTTTAAACTTGAAATTCCTTAACAATTAAGGATTTAAAATTGAAACTATATACTTTAATTATGAAATTATTCATTTTTTAATAATTCAGACTTCACAGCCAAAAATGCTCCCGAAACAGGGAAAATAGGATGACTTTTCACGAAAATAGGGGAATAAATTCTTTTAAATAAAACTATTATAGATACAATATTGAATTCAATAAAAAATGATTTAATTCCTAACAATTCAAGTCGAAATATATTGCATTTTCAATAAAGTAGTTGAATTTTCAACTAAAAGAAAACAATTTTCTATCAAATAGTTAAATTAAAAAAAAAATGCAACCAATCAGCTACACTTACAACTAAGTATTTACGAACTTTCAAGCAAAAATAGTTGAATTTTCAACCTACAAAGATGAATTTTCAACTACATAGTCAAATTTTCAAATCAAAAAGATTAAACTTCAAATAGTTGAATATTCAAGCCAAGAATACGACATTTTTAAAGATAGTTGAATAATCAATCTGAAAAGTTGAATTTTCAATAAAAAATATCACTTTCAAGAAAAAAAAAAACGAATTTTCAACGAAACAGTTGAATTCAAAAAATAATTAACTTTCAAGCAAAAATACGAATTTTGTAGAATACAGTTGAATTTGCAACAAAAAAGTTAATTTTCAACCAAGAAAGATGATGTGTCCAACATAAAAGATGAATGCTTAAAAAACAGTTGAACTTTTGACCAAAAATTATGACTTTTGAACCAAATAATTGAATTTTCTACCAAATGGTCGAATTTTCCAATGAAAGAGATTAAACCTCAACCAAAACCCGTTTTTTACCAAATAGTTGAATTTTCAAGCAAAAAGACTAATTTTTTTATAAGTCAGTTGAATTTTCAACAAAAAGATAATTGTGGCCAAAAAAGATGACTTTTCTACCATGAAAGAGGAATCTTCAATCTAAAAGAATGAACTTGCTATCCAAAAAGGCAAATTTTCAACAAATCTGTTAAATTTTCGACCAAGAAAGATTAATAAACAACCAAAGAATTAAACTTACAACTAGAAAGTCGAATTTTTAACAAAAATGAATCAACTTTTAACCAAAAATAGTTAGATTTTCTTATTGGATTCTATTAATTTAGTTCGCATTCAAGCGAAAAAGGGGGAAGAATGTGAAAATTGTAATTGAGTTTGAAATTAATTAATTTTTATCGTTTTCGACTTAAAAATGTCCAACTTTTAAGGCTTGTAATTTGAAAAAATTAAATCTTAGAATACGGATTCACCAAATTAGAAATTGTTTAATTTCAAACGCTATTAATTTATAATGTTCTCAGTATAAATCTTTAATGAGAAATTCAATTTTTAATGTTCTGAATTAAAACGTTCTAACTTTTTATAGTTTTGAATTTTAAATTTAAAAGTTTAATTGTGATTAAAGTTGAAACTAAGCATAGCGAACTTCTGAGAAGAAGCAGCATTTTTTCAAAAAAGTCGAAAAGTCGCAGGATCCGATCCCTGGACGCGACAAATTATAGAAGCTTCTACAGTTTAAACTCTAAAATATGAAGACTGTAATGCTTTGAATCTAAATTTCGTTTTCCGATATTTGAAAAAAGTCGATCATTCGCACCTAACAAAACCTGATTTGCATTTGCATTGAGTTTGAATCTTTTACCTTTTTAAAGTATTTTTCTCAATATGTTTATTTATTGACTGTATATAGTTATATCTCTACTGAACTAGATATATTTTGAGTTTTTTGGGAATTATAGAACCAAATAAATCACACGTGACTGTCAAAAAGCTTGGTAATATTTCGAGTCGAAGAAACGAAGCGGCTAAAGTTACGGCAGTGCGTAGAAATTACCTGCAACAAAATTGATGGAAAACTTTGTGCACTACCTCCACTATGTAACTCTTTTTCAGGACCTTAATCATGTTGCAAAATTGTTCTCATGCGTCGCGTAACTGTATACTCTGCTATATATAGTTTCGCCCCGAAGAAGTTAAAATGTTATTTGTATAAAACGCAGAAGCTAACCTTAAAAATGTTCAGCAAATTTGTACGATTAAAATAAGAAAACTTAGGTTTCTTGCAATGATAGTTTACTATTAATTGTTTGCAAATTCAAGTAAATAATATTATCAAACTGATTAAAATTCGCATCAACCTGATATAACACTATAAAAGAATATATCTATAATAGTCGTACACCTTCTTTTATGACGAGTTTCATCACAAGAAAATCATTTTTAGTATATATTCATTTAAATAAAAAAATTTACGAGTTCGATGCATATTTCTAATTTAGTTTTGCAAATCTTCTTATTCCCACGCGTATACAAAACAAAATAAAAAGTACCTATAATTAGCATTTCTTTAAAAAGAAAATAATATATATAATGATAAACAGGACAAAATAATATTATACTATATTAAACATATGAAAGTATATTTATGCAAAAATTTGCCCATAAATAGTTTCCGAAATAAAAATATATAAAAAAAGAGAGAAAACAACTGCTGAGCCCTTTCATTAGGTTGCACCTTGCACCAACACGACAAAGTAAATTTCACTGATAGAGATGATAAACTCGCACGATTATGTCAGCAAATTTTTTAAAATCATCGAGTCGACCACAAAGAAAAACTCACACAGAATTTAAGAATTTTTCTTCATATTTTAAATCAAAATAAAACATCATCAAAGTCTTAAACAGTTTAGTGAAATATAGTGTGTTTACACCGTTTATGCAACTATGAAGGAAATTGGGTTAAAACTACTTGAAATATAAAGCAGTCACGTCCGCCACGTTTAAAAGAAAATGCAATCGATGCAGTACAAAAAAGGATTGTTTATATTCACTGTAAATTTTCTTATTCCGACATTACGAAAGTAAGATAATTCAATATAGAATCCCTACCTCTACATCGTGAGTTAGGAGTGAATCTGCCAACACAAATCTATATTTAATATGAAGAGATGCACCACTCACTGTTACCAACACTAACACAAAATTAATAGGGCTTCAAGGACTGAGCACGTGTTTGACACAAACTAAACATATCCGAAGAACGGTTACTTTTACTATACTCTACAAACTATAAAAGAAAAAAATTCGTCTACACTTGAAAGTGTATGGCAGAAGAAGAGGTTATATTTTACTATAGTAATCATAAACGCTATATAAACGCAGTAGTGGTTCTCAGAAACAGGTTAATGCACATTTTTATTCGAAATACTCTGATAATAATATTCAAGAATTATATTACTGGTGGGGAAAATTACCAACATTATCACGTGAAGTAAAATATGTATTTTTAGAAATTTTATGGATTATATAGTGAGAGAAATACACACTAATTTATTGCCTCATAAAATTTATTTAATGTATGCACAAGAATAAAAAAACTTCTAGCTTTTAATTTTCTGGAATATAAATTTTTTATTCAAAAATTTATTTAAAAAAAAGAAGACTCTTTATAAAAATTAATGCTTGAAATTTATTGTTTGAAGACTACGTCTACTGAAGATTAAGAAGAATTAAATTTGAGTTTTTTATTGAATTTTAAAGCAGCAGAAGAATGAGGAAATATTGATTTTTTTTTGTTTGGACTTACCTGATTAGGGTGGATAATAGTAGCAAGTTGTGAGGCCGAGGATGACACCATAGTTTGGTTCCCAATCGTTGTATGGCCAGTTCGAAATTTACCATGGGGAATAAAAAGTGTGGTTGTGGTAGGTGAAATATGAGACGATGCATTCTCAGTCGGATATATTCCGATATCATTATCATCAATATCGTCCACAATTATTTCTTCTTCCATTGTAGCAAGGGAGATCGACATTTTTTTCGCATAGATCAAAAACACTCGTTATTCCCAGAATTGTCATCAATTCTTGCCCTAAAGATCACAAACCAGATCCATTTTTTTAAATTCTGAAGTAAAAATATTTTTATTTCAATTAGATAATTAATTACAAATTTTAAGAAAGATACAACTTTTAAAATGTATATATTTTCTCAAACTGCAAATTTTGATCCAAAGGTTGAGTTAAAAACACGAAAATTTGGAATTAAGATTATTCAAGCAAAGAATGTTATGAGTAATGCATGTCGGTAATACAGGGAAAACTATTGAATTTTCAGAACGCCGCATTATTGACGCGGAAACCCACCTGATAGACATAAAATCTTCTCTTACAAAATATGACATCGAAACCAAAACGTATTTATATAATTTGCTGCAAAACACTATCCTCTTTACATAAAAAGAGTTTATCAGACAAAAGTAGTTCTAGTTGACAGTTGTCTCGTATAAAGAAAAGTATAACAATCTCTTTACCGTTTTCCGAATGAATGAACACCTCGCATTTTCACAGTTTGAATTTCGCGCCAAGCGAACCTTTACAAGTTTGTGAAATTTTCTGCACTTTCGAGTTCCGAGAGAAAGAGAATAAAAAATCAGATTATACTATTATAACACAGTTTTATACGAAACACCATTCATAATAAAACATCATACGTGAGTCGGTTCAAAGATTTTTCTGAAACGTTTCTCGCGCATCGCGAATCTACTCGTGCGGCACTGAAGGAACGATCGGTTTTCCTTTGCAAAGAAACAAATAATGTATTGAACACGAAGCTTATTATTCCAAATGCAAGCGGAGACGCCGCTTCGCGATTTTCCGGATCATTGCAATTTGTCGAAACTCACGGAAAACTGTTGTCTTTAACGAAAATTCACACCCGTCGCTTAAGCGTTCGGAAAAAGAGCATAGACGGTAGTTCAATCAGTCTCCGCGCAGAGGCAGTAAGACGAGAAGGGGCGGGCGAGAAATCGACGCTCATTCGTCGTTTCTGAGGCACCACGTGACTCAATACGAACGTCTTCCAATCGAAAAATTGTTAAAGCCTGGACACTCACTTGTTCGTCATTCCAAACATTCCTTCTCGACACGAGATTGTCGTTTGAAATCATCGAACGTGATGATATGTTTGAAATCATTGAATTTATTATTCATTTGGATTCATTTCAGATTTAAATGAACGAATATGGTTGGCTGATTCTTGTAGAAACTGAAATGCTCCGTCTTTTTTGGTATCTAATGAGGGTAATGAGATTTTGGTGGATAAAAGTAACTTTATAATTATCACTAATGTATAGGGTTTTCATCTCGGACCAGTGATCTTCAGATCGTGTATTTTATGGGAAAAATAGAAGTTTGCTTCGTGGTATAAATAATCTGGGAAAATATCACTGACAAAATACTTTCTTTTTTAAACCTAACCTAATCAGTAGTCTACTAGAATTTCTGGCGCCAAATTCAAATTGGAGTCAACTGCTCCTAGACTTTTCTGTTCTAGAGTGAATAAAAACATCATTTTTGGACCTCTTATATCTTTAAAAAGTTAATTTTTTATTTATTATGAGCATTGATCAAATTGTCGGAATTGTATAAATTAATGTAATCTTTTGATATTCAACATAGCAAAAATGGGAAGATTTGTATAAAAGTGCCAAAACCCTGTATATATTGATGCACAAAATAATTCAAGTAATTTCTTATGCTCCGAAATTAACTTAACCGATTTTTTGATATGAATTAAGAAGTGAATGGAGCAAAAACATCAGGGGAAAAGAAAATCAGAATATGAACGCACTTCGCAGTTCGACCTCTCCGCTCTCCTTGGCAATGATTGGTTCAATTCCGAACGTTCCTGATTCTAAACCTTCTGAAACGAACTTTCTTCAAAATATATAGTAACTAAAAAAAAAGTTCCAAGTTAATCGAACGTCAGTAACACTATCGCAGTCTCATATCAAAAATTTGTGTATACTATTTTTAAATGATTTGATATATTTCCCTTCTCATGAACATAATTTAATGAATTTAGGTGTTAGCAGACTAATACGCGCCGCCCAATAATAACCTCCAAAAGAAGAAAAAGAGAAGCTTGCCGGGCATTTACACGATTTTTATCGATTAAAATGCTGCGTTGCCTTTTCATTTCTAAGCACATTCGATTTTGTTAACTAAACGAAAAAAATGATTAAAGCATGACTGCAATAAATTAAAATATACCAAATATGTACAATATTATGAAAAACTATTAACAAAAAGTGTTGGTTTACGTACGTGTAAACTGTAAACCAATACTTTTTATAAAAAGTTGGTTTACTTTTTTAAACATTGGCACAAAATTGTTTGAAAACACTTTTATCAGTTTTGTTTATACTGTTACTTTGTAAAATTTTCTAACACTTTTATAATATATAAATAACTACATACATTTTCCAAGTTTTAAAAGATAACTAGAAAATTTCAATATAATCTCACAATATATTGTGTGTACATATGCAAAGTATTATGAAATTATATGTGGTACACAATTTTTACAACTCAATTTTATATATCCAATAATATTACTCGAACTCGATCTAACAGTAACAAAAGTTACATAAAATAATTGAAATTCATAAATATTAATTGGGAAAATAATGAATTATATTTACGGAGCAAAAAATTGACATAATTATATATTATTTATCGTAAGTCGAACGTGCACTACGCGTTTCAGATATATCTGTATACTTACAGCAGAAAATGTGATTTGGGAGAATATTGGCCTAACGTATCCTGGATGCCAAGTATTATAAATTACTGAGAGGAAAATAAGTTTCCCGACTTGTTTCCGTCAACCTCAGATACAACAAGATATCTTGTTTTAAATACCACTTTTTTCACTAGAACTGTACGACGAATGCATAAGAAATAACGTTTAAAACGTAGTCACGTTTTAAAGTTGTCAGTCGCCATCATATGAGTAAAGGAAAGGAAGTAACAAAGATACTACTGAAAATGCGCATGCGCAATACTACACAGTAAAGACTTGTTCACAATTCACATTAATGTACATTAAAATCTGAAAAATAAAGAAATCCACCTATAGAAACCTGTAATTAAAATTTATCACAGAAAACAGTGAATAGTGAGGAGATAGAATCTTTCATTATCATTTATTACAATTATAATAATGATTATGCACCAAGTCTCCAAGTCGCGGCGATGCGCGCGCGCCTTTTGTAAGGTATAATTTCTTCACAATGGCCTGAAAAAAATCAGGTAAAACAATTTCTATATTTATAGAAATATAAAAAGTATAATAAATCATTCTCATCATCAAGCAATTACTTGATCAATAATTAGACATTTTATTGTTCAATAATAATAACGTTTTCAAATTTTTTATTATTTAGGGGTCTGATAATGTACGCAGCATTTGGAATAAGAAAACTTCCATACGTATATTTAATATTCGATTTATGAAGTGAGTTTGCAGGTTAATATTATGTTATGTATGCAAAGTGCTCGTATAATTTAATTTGTATAATATTGCGGAGTTGAAGTTTTTCTTTCATTTTCCGTTTGCTTATGCCTCAAAGTGACATGTTTATATATGAAAAATACAACAACAAAATGGAGCAAATAAAAACAATTTCTTCGTGTTTCAAAGTTGCCAACCATTGTAAACAAATTCCAAACGCGCTTGCGCAAAGAGAATGCACATTATACTGAACATAGTATATACTATGACAAATATAAGGCTTTTAAAATTAAACACTTAAAATTTAAGTATTTGTAGAAAAGTGTACAATTTATAATAGGAAATAATTTAAATTTAAATTAAATCGGCACTGGCTAGTATTACGGAACTTTCCGTCAAAATAACCGGTCAATTAAGTATAGCGCTTATAGGGCCGGTATTATGGAATTTTCCGTAACGTTAGCCCTGAACGAACTGGAAAAAGGGTTATAGTCTTACGGAAAATTCTGTATGGCCAGAGACAGTTTGAATTAAAATATCGCGTTGAAAATTTGGAAAATAATACATGAATCGGCATTCTTATGAATGTTCAGATTCAAATAATTTGCATTCAATCGATTCGTTTTTCCTGGGCACAGAGGCTTTGCGGATTATAATGTTAAAATTTTATTATTTTACCTATTGCTACAAATTACATAGGAGAATATGTATAATTACTAATAGGGTGTTGAAAAAAGAATTTTTGATTTTTTACATCTCACCTCATTTTGGTAAAAATAAATTTTCCTCATTTTTTTAGATTTAAAAAGAATTTTTAACGCCTTAAGAAATTATTTTAGTCTAAAAAAATTAGGAAAATTTCTTTCTACCAAAATGGGTGGGTGAGATGTAAAAAATCAAAAACTCTTTTTTCAACACCCTATTAGTAATTATACATATCCTCCTAAGTAATTTGTAGCAATATGTAAAATAATAAAATTTTAAGGTAACAATGCGAAGGTTAAAAACAGACTGAACATTTAGTTTTGTAAACATAAATGCACCAATATTCCATAAAATATGTTGCCCCTTAAGATACTATAGTTCAAAAAATTTTTAATTAAAGGTAGTATTTTCCGTACTGTATAATACATTTTTTTATAATTTGCGATATCTCTCAAAATTGAATTATGGTATAGTTACAAGTTTCGTAAATTTAAGATAAATTTGGGAAAATTCAGGACAAATTATTTTCCTAATTATCATTAAAAATTACAGAATTTTCTGATACATTGTATATGAAAATTCCGAAGCTTATTAGGTACTAACAAAAAACGCTATACGTTCCTAACGGAAGTTTTATGCCGTTACCTATATGTAACAGAAAATTACGAAATTTTGTTCATAATCTAAAGTAAATTTACGAATATTACGTTACAATTTCGTAATTTTATGAAAAACTTCGTGAATTTAAGATGCGTTTACATAAAAGTGTCGGGATTTTCATACAATTTTCCGTTACTTTTGTAACGTAATAAGTTCGTAAATTTCAGAATGTTCCTAACAGTGTGAGCAAGAGTGAACAAGTGCCAAATCAACTCTAAATGAACTACTTTTTACTACGTTTGAAAATCAGATTTTTAATGTGGAATTAAAAAAAATATGCTCGCGACACGTTTCAAACGAAAGTCAGTGGACTGACCCTACTGAAGCATTTACATAGAATTTTTAACGCTTTGGGGCCCAGAGCTACCTTTAAAAATTGTGTTTAAAAATCTAAAAAAATTAGAATATTTTTATCACCAAATAACACAAAATAAGGAGATGAGATATTTCAAAATAAACATTCATTTTTTTAGCATTGAAAATATTTAAAAATCCTGAAATGTTCAACTAGAAGTCCCTCTGAAGAATACAATTTAATTTGGAGAAACACATAGATTTTTATTGTCGCTTTGTTTACTCCTAAAAAAATTGCCGTACAAATCGAAAAGTCATAAAAAATAGTCATTAAAAATAGGCAGTTTCTATACTCGTACTACAAAATTCTGGCTATTCGTAGCTCTTATCGAAACGGTACGCGTGGATCATGCCCTTCAAAATATACATTAACCAACATTTTATTAAAAGAAAAGAGGAGAAAATTTTAGTTGAAAATCTGGAATTTTTCAAAGTAGTTACAATACCTGATTAAGTTTTTCTTTTCGATTTTGATAGGGCACGGTGTGCCTTAACAATCTTCAACCTAAAATTTGTTGAACTCAACATTTCTTTCCAGGGAGCATCTTTCTGATGATTTATGAGTATTTCAAAAGCAAATTGAAAATCAGTTTAGTTTTTTTAGTAATACGACCAACAGGAAATTGAATGAAAATTTTGCAAAATGATTTTTTAATTTCATAACACCCCATTCTACAGGGTTTTTTTGGTTCAAAACTGTAAATTTCTTGTAAACATAGAATTGAATTTTACTTTTTTCAAAAAAGGCTCCATATTGCTTTTTAATGTTTTAAACGTTTAAAAACTATCCAAAAGTAATGAACAATAAAGAAGAGTCCAGTCCAAAAACGTTTTAATAACCTTAATAAGAAAAAAAAACACAATTTATTATATACAAAGACCTCTATAAAATACAGTTTTCAATTTATCCAATTATTTTATAATACTTTTTTACTCAGTTTTTAACGTAAAATAACACTTCCCACACAATAATTTTAAATATGTTGAACAAAGAATTAATTTTACTTATTTCAAAAAAGGCTCGATTCTTTTATTTCTTTTAATATTTAAATTGTTTAAAAAATATCCGAAAGTAATAAAAAATAAATAAAAGTCTAGCCCAAAAACGTTTTAATAACCTTAATATGACAAAAAACCAATTTCTTCTACACAAAAACCTCTATAAAATACACCGTTTTCGATTTATCCAATTCTTTTTAAACAAATTTTTATATATTTTTTAACTTTTTAAAAATTGTAATTATTTCAAAAAGGGCTTCATAGCTTTATTAATTTAAATATTTAAATTGTTTAAAAACTGAAAACTATCCAAAAGCAATAAACAATAAAGAAACGTCCAGTCCAAAAACGTTTTAATAACCTTAATATGACAAAAATCCAATTTCTTTTATACAAAAATCTCTATAAAACAAAGTTTTTTATTTATCCAATTCTTTTATATAAAACTTTTTGACTCAGTTTTTAATGTAGAATAATACTTCCCAAACAATAATTTAAAATATGTAAAACAAAGAATTGAATTTTACTTATTTCAAAAAGGGCTCGATACTTTTATTTCTTTCAATATTTAAATTTTTTTTAAACTATCCGAAAGTAATACACAATAAAGAAAAGTTAAGTGCAAAGACGCTTTAATAACTCTAATGACAAATAACGATTTTTTTGCTATAGCAAAGCCTCCATCAAACGTACACAGTTTTCGATTTATCCAATTGTTTTATAAAAATTGTTCACTCAGGGTTTAATTCAGAATAACACTTCTTGAAAAATAATTTAAAATACGCAAAACAAAAAATTGAACTTTACTTATTTCAAAAAGGGTTCGAAAAATTTTTTCAAGCATTTAAAACGTTTAGAAACAACCCAAAAGTGATGAAAAATAAAGAAAAGTCGATTACAAAAACGCTTTAATAATCAAATAACAAAAACATCCATAAAATGCACAGTTGTCATTTTATCTAATTATATATTATAAAACATTTTAAAAAAATGTTTTAAAAAAGATTAAAAAATTGAAAATTAAAAACAGTGGCGGGTGTTTTTGTGAAAATCAAAAATTTTGGTTTGAAAAAAGAATGCGATACGAAAAAATTTTTAAATGCAAAATAAAATTGTTCCTTTCTAATGGTTCTATAAAAATTTCCTTTTCTATTTTTCAATATTTTGATAATTTTATATTGTATTAAAAAAAATTTTTTTAACATATTTTGTGTGGAAAATATCGCAAAGTAGAAGAGATGCGATATTTTTGTAGAACTTTTTAAAAGGACAAATTTTTCTTTTGACCTTTTTTCCGTATTTCGCATATTTTTGGCGAAAAGACAAAATTGTTTATTTTAAGAAAAACGGTCACCATTTTGTTAATTTTCAACACGTGTCGCTCCGAATAAAAATAAGAAGTTATATTCATCCTCATTATAGATCGGTAAATACTTAATTATCAACAGAGAATTATAACACGAGTGAAAAAAACCTAATTGTTCGTAATTTTAAAATAACACTGTTGGTAGTGTATTGGCAGAGACATTATACATTGGTACTGTCAGCCCTGGTAGCAATTATATCTTTAACACGCGTTGCTTTCAGGTTATGTTCGTAACGTTGTAGTTACATTACGTACCTACATTATGAAGGCCACGAACCGTGTAATTGCAACGTAAATGCTGATTTTCTTGCTTATTCCTCGTTGCGAAATTCATGTTAGGGTATTTAATCTAATCATATTCAAAAATATAGATATTTTTCTCATAAAAATAATATTGATTTATAGTAGGAGTACGGTTAAAAAAGTAGTGTTAAATTAAGACCTCATAGGTGTATAACCCCTTTAATTAAGTACAGCCCTGAAAATGAGGATAAAAAAGTCTATATTTCGGTGATAAAAGAAAATAAAGGTAAAAGATTACTTTGCTTTTTCTTATTTTTTTATAACAAATTGTGAATCAGTTCCATTCGGTCTATTTTTGTTTTTAAATTCACATTGAAGAAGTCGTGTATTTATGCGAATCTGCGTCCATCTTCTGCATACTCGTTGTGCGCACAATGGCGTAGGAGCGTTAAACTTGGTTTGCAGTGGTTTATATGGATACAGTTTAGTCAAAGATTTTGGTTTATACATTAGTGCCCTGCTGCCCACCCTGGCGTCCCAGCTATCAGGTATCAGCTGACACTTGCTGATACATTTGATGGCATTTTTTTCACGCTTTTTACTTATCATAACATTCGGCAAAAGACAGTTTGATCCCAGACTGTGATGGCGTAACGAGTTGTGACAGGATGCTGAGGAGCATGTGCGACGTAATATGTTGATTTTCGTTTCTCATGTGCCAAGTGTTGTCAAACATCCGTCTGGATATCGTCGACTCCATTGTCCTGAATAATTATATTAAATTTCGGCCTCTGGTAAGAAAGTTGTCTTTACTTTTACGCAGTCTCTGCGCCAATTGTAGTCCTGCACGCAATTTTAGTTTTCAAAACGAGCAAATTTTAAATGGTCGCTATGGCAAATCCTTTAAAGGAAAGACATTGTATACGTTTTAAAAATAGTCAATACAAGAGATATAGGTACACTATCATGTACATTATGCATGTAAAATTACATCCAGATGAAAGGCTGGTACCTGTACATTACATATATGTATACATGTATCAGTTTCGTACAGACATGTAAAATTTGTCTGTTTTAAATGGTGATTTGGCAGAAAGAAATCTTTGTTATGATAACGTGATAATGAAGACTTTGACGTGGGTGCCTCTTTTTACCTTTCGCAAGATACTCTAGTTGGGACGCCATGTTTCAAAATATTTATAAGTATTTAATTTGAAACATGTTGCAAATTTATATCTATATTTAAAACGTGCCGCTTCGCTCAACAATTATGTTTTTTTACTCCGATATGCCTTTTAAAGTCTTATTTTGCATTTTACTTTTTAAGCCATTGTTATTGTTGATGTTTAGAAGTGGTGACAGCTTTCTGTCCATATTTTGTAATAAGAAACGATTATAATATTATTTTTCTTTGCCGTGTTTCTTGAATGGACATATGTTATCTAATTTCTGTTATCTTATAAGTTTATATCTATGTTACTCCAAGCTTGACCTACTTTATCTGCTTTCCAAACATTTTAAATAAATTCGCTAATTCGTCATCAATTAAATTCGTCTTTGCTGAATAAAATAAATTTATCAAATTGGAAACCTCAATCGTTGAGCAATTTGTTTAATACATACTTTGATTGTGATCGATCACAATTTCAATTTTTCCACTATTTAATTTTTTAATTTGTAATCAAAATTGATATATGGTTGAGTTTTGAAAAGTATAAGGCACTATTAAATAGTACTTAGTTTGCAATGATTTTTGATTAAAAATAATGCAACTTTAAGGGGTTTCAGTATTTAAAAAAAGCACATTTTTATTTTATAATTTTCATTAAAAAAATGTTCAATTTGGAATGATGAAAATGGTGAATAGTGAAAATTTATTTTTGGATCGGAAATCTTGTCAATCCTTTTTCGAAAAATCTATCCAATCACATCAGTTCAGTTTATTATCTCGTTTTATACCTGCGTGGATTTATTCATACATATATATTAATATAACAGTATAATAACATCTAGATTAACAATTGCGATTCTGTTGCAAGTTTTCCCAATTAGCTCCGAGGGGTTAACCACTTTGATTTTTCGTGTACACTGGATTACAAGATTACAGGATTACATAAGATTATCACATGATTACATAAGATTATTACAGGGTTAGATAAGATTATTACAAGATTACATACGATTACAAGAAATTAAATTGGATTACTCAAGATTACATATGATGACACGAGATTACATGGGATTAAATAATATTACATGGAATCACACGAGATTATAGGAATTGCTTGGGATTACATGGGATTTCAAAAGATTACAAAAGATTGCACAATATTAAACGGGATTAAAATTGAAAAACGCTACTAAAAAAATATATATATAAATCACTGGTAATATAAGGGAGTTTGTCGTATACTTACAAAAATTTAAAGATTTGATCTGGGAATTAATGCAGAAATATAATTAATATTAACATTTTTTAAAAGTTTGTTGCGCCAAAAATTTGGTATTTGGAAACAAATTTTCTGTGATTTTAAGAATTGAAATGATAACAGATGATTCATCAGTCATGTATTATGAAAGAAAAATGATCATTTCATATTAAAATAATTTAAGACTGACGAAAAATGTTTATTTTAACAATATTTTTTGTAATTGAGTTTTTTCTTACCGTCACTTCTTACCACTTTTTAAAAAATGGTTGAATTTTTATAAATCATTACTTATTTTTTCAGGAAAAAAATTCTCTACAATTTTATTGTTTCCAGTTTTGAAAATAAGTCAGTAATATTCAAATATATTTATTTGTTTAACAAATGCTTTCTTTAAAAAAAGTGTATTAACAATTTCAGCCTGGAAAAATTTACTTCCAAAATTGGAAACAGTAGAGTTGTAGAGAATATTTTCTTCCAAGAAATAAGCCATCATTTATTATCATTCAAACATTTTTCAAAAATAAGTAAGAAGCTGTAGTAAGAAAAAAATTTAGTTAACATAAATGTTTTTTCTAATTCTTAAAGATTTTTCATTTAAAATAATATTTTTTATATGAAACTACTGACAATTGACAATTTATTTAGCAGCTAGCTTAAGTTCTGTATTTACTCGATTGAAAAAATCATTAAGTTTAAATTTTATTTTTTCATTTGTAGGAAAGTAAAAATTGTTAGCTGCAAATTTTTAAATATTCTTTTTCCTTGTGAAATTCAAGTATCATTAAGAACTTAATGTCATTGCTTAAGAAAATTTGTTTGAAATAAGTTAAAATGTTGTTTAATTTTTAAAAAGTATACATTTTGAACGTTTTGCGGGAAAATGAGGCATTGCTTATTGGCTGTAAAACCGGAATTGTAATGTGCCAAGGTCCCAAAGTTGTTTGAATAAGGTTTTCGATACCTTTTTGTAATATTTTTTCTCAGCAATGAAATATATATTTAGAATTGTATACAGTAATAATATTTGGATGTTGATGGTGAAATTGGCTTTAGGGTCAGAAAAAATTGAAATAAATTTATCATTGAACAAACGTTTCGGCCTCCGTTATGGGCCCTAGAAAATGCAAGACAAGTTTTTTAAAAGTGTTGAATGCTCTCATTCATTATTTTCAACCTCCTTCTTACGAATTTGTAAGAAATAAATCACTGATGAGGGCCCATAACCGAGGCCGAAACGTCTGATTCAATGATAAATTGATTTCAATGTTTTGTGACCCTAAAGCCAATTTCACCATCAAAATCCAAATATTATTTTAACTGAGGGTCGATACAACTCTTTTCTTAAACATTTTATGCAGTATTTAAAAAATATATTATCTAAAATTCATGCAACTATCCCATTAATTTTATAATTACACAGTGAAGAAGGATAACAGGAAAATATTCGAAAAAAGGTAGAAGAAACTTGAAACGAACAAATGCAATAATAATTTATAGAAAAAGATACAAGGGGTATAAAGCCTCTAAAGTTACCATAATCGTCTAATTTATATTTTTGTTCCCAACACTTTTATATTCGTTGGCTTTTGGTAAGTGCATATACAGTGCCAAAAATGCTTAATCTCGTGTTTAATAAAGATTTAAAAAGTTAAAAATGGTTATCTATTAATATTCAAAAGTATTACAAAAGGTTACGCAAAATTACATTTGATTACACCAGAATACATGGGATTACACGAGATTCAGTAGAATACTCAAGATTACAGGGTTTACAAGGGATTGCATTTATTACATGGGATTACATAACAGCGTACAACGGTTAACCCCTCGTTCATATTACATTAAATTATGAATTAGAAAATTGCACAATTTTAAGCAGTAAACATTTTTTAACTCCTTGGCAAGGTTTCAAAAGGAAAATAGATTAGTTTGGATGGCTTTCAATCTGAAAGAAATGAAAATACTGATTCTCATTTTAGGCTGTTCAAAAAATACATAACGCCTTTAGGGGGAGGGGGTTACACCGAGCGTTACGCTAATCTTAAAGTTATATAAACTTACTATAGAAAAAGCGTTACATATTAGGGGGGGGGGGGGGGTCAAAATTGCCAGATAAAAGCGTTACGTATTTTTTGGACGGCCCTTTTGGAGATTGTGCAATTTATGAGGTTTGAAATTTTAATTCATTTAATTTTGAAAACTACTGTTTTGTAAGTGTACATTATTAAACGTTTGAACTAGAAATTTCTGAGTCTTAAATGTTTCAATTAAAAATAGTTACATATTTAACGCTTGTTTTCACATTCACTTTTTAATGACACACTTTTCAAATTTTTCTTCTAAAAATTCGTAGTTAGCATTATTTTCCTCATAATGTCAAATTTGTATATCTGATAGGTATAGACGTAAATAAACACAAATGACCCTGAGAGATAAAAGAATGTGTGCGCAATAATCTGGCGAATGCCTTATCATTAAATTTTTGAAGTAGCAAGTTGTTTCTTTTTCTGTTTACAGTAGAATTCTTGTAAAAATGGGAGGAGCAGTGAGTAGTGGACAGGATAACGACGAGTTAGTGGATAATTTGATAGAATCTGGATACATAAGAACAAAGAAAGTAGAAAAAGTTTTCAGAGCAGTAGATAGAGCAGATTACTTTTTATCATCACATCGAGAAAGCGCGTATAAAGACTTTGCTTGGAAACATGGTAATATCCATTTGTCTGCTCCTTGCGTCTACTGCGAAGTCATGGAAGGTCTCTCGCTTGAACCAGGACTTAGTTTTTTAAACCTAGGCTCCGGCACTGGTTATCTCAGTACAATGGCTGGACTCATTTTAAGTAAGTAACATTTAATTCGTTGACCAAGAATCCAACTTTTGAGAACGGTAAAAGAACCGAACGCTAGATAACGACACAGGGTCTATGGCTTAATGTCTCTGTTTATTAAATATTTGATAGTATATTACAAAAAAAACATAAACTTAAAAAAATCATGCATATTTTATTTCCAATATACTAAATTTAACTTCGAAATTTCTCAATTTTCTCCCGAAGTTATAAAGTTGGCTCACATTAAATATTTTATTTAAATTTGCAGGTCAAAGTGGCACCAATCATGGCGTTGAATTGCACGAAGATTGTTTAAAGTACTCTTATGACAGATTGGAGGAGTTCAAACAGAAATCGCTGGCTCTTGATGAATTCGATTTCTGCGACCCTCTCTTTATTCAAGGTAGTGAATAATTTAGAAACTAAATTTAGAATCTACAATCAGGGTGTCTTGAGTTTTAATTATTGTTTTAATTCTTTGCTTATAAAACATTAATTTGCTTGAAATGAGAAGAGTAATTCAAATCTTTAGTCTATTATGAAAGAAACTTCTCGTTTAGATGTAGAAATCGTGCTGTTGAAAAGTTTATACAAAATTAAGATATAATTTATCTTTTGTTGATTACAGAATATATAAAGAGATTTCAAGGTACTTTTTGTATAGCTGTGCTAATTATTTAATAGATACTTAACTTAAAAATCATAAAAATAATCGAAGTGTCTCGTCGTATCCTCGTCTCGAAATTTGAGAAGAGTAGTTGAATATTTTTCATAAACTTGGCTATCTTTTCCAACTCCCCGATTTTTTCGGGACGACTAGAAGCAAACAAAAATGATTAGTTGAAAATGTTGATGCTAATTAATTTTCAGGATCAGAATGCGCCATGCTAGGGTCCAAATTTATACGTGTAAAAAATCGACGTTCTATTTTTGGTGATCGCCCCGCCCCCCCAATTTGTTCGTTTACCGAAAAAAAAACCGTTTCTTTTTTTATTCTTTTTTTTTAACGTCAATCCGTGCCCCGAAATTTGAAATTAACGTGGGGTTTTGAATGGGAAAAGCTCGGTTTTCGAAAAAATTGAAAAAAGAAATACTTGTTATAAACTTTTTGTAAATTACAGTCACCTCTTACGGAATGTTAGCAGCACTAAAATAGCAGTTTTCTATCAAATTTACGCAAAGGACGGTATTTTTTGGAATTTTTTCACCATGAATTATTTTTAATCGATAAGTGACGAGTTTCCAAGTATTTGTTTAATAATATTGAATTGTTTAAACAATTATTATTCATTTAAACAATTTTTTTCCTACTTTAAGTCGTGAAAAGTTATTATATTTCGAGATGAATGATATAAAGTTGATGAATGTCAAGAGCAGTACTTCTTCTTTAACATATATTGTAATTTTTGAAACAATTTTATATTTGTTTAAACGATTTTTTCCCCTGTAAATCGGAAAAAGTTATTCTTTTCTGCAATTAATGACACAATTAACGAATGTTAAGAGTACTATTTTTTTGTTTAATCATTCACTTCCGCCTTTTTACAGGGAAGGTGGAGAAAAGTCTAGTTTCGTCGATTCTTTTACACTATGTCGCTTATTATTCAATATTTTCTTATCTTATAACGTATACCCTATGTTATTGAACCAATAATAATTTTTTTAAACAATTAAATTCAATTCCTCAAAGTATAGTCCTTTTTTTCTTAAAATAACCCCCGTAGATTAATGGAATCTGTAAATTGAAAATAATTCGCATGTAGATCTTTCCTTAAGTATATAAATGAAACAGAACAGAGAAGAATTTTAGGATAAAAAATTACTATACTTTTCTCAGAGCAATTAAATTTATTTTTTTTTTAATATAGGGTATACGTTTTGAGATAAGGAAATACTGAATAATAAACGACATAGTGTAAGGGATTCGAAAAAACTAGACTTTTCTCCACCTTCCCTATGGAAAGGCGCGAGTGATTATTGTTTAAATAAATGCAAAAAAACTTTAAAAAACCTATTACTCTTAACATTCGTTAATTGTGTCATTAATCGCAGCAAAGAATAACTTTTCACGATTTGAAGGGAAGAAAATTGTATAAATAAATGCATTTTTTTTAAATAATAGCTAAGTATCCTTAAGAAAAAAATATTTCTCTCAACATCCGTTAAGTCTGTCATTAATTATAGAAAATAATAACTTTTTACGCTTCACAGGGGAAAAACTTGTTTAAACAGATGAGAATTGTTTAAATAATTACGAAACCTCCTTTAAAAATATATTACCCTCAAAATTGTTTGTGTCATCAATTCCTAAAAATAATAACTTTTTACGATTTTAAGGTGAAAAAATTCTTTAAACAAATGAAAATTCTTTAAGTAATTATCAAATATTTTAAACAAGATGTACTACTCTTAACATTCAACAACTTTATATAATTTATCACGAAAGATAATACTTTTCACGATTTACCGGGGGAAAACATTGTTTAAACAATTAAAAAATATTTAAAAAGAACTTGGAAACTCTTAGCTTATCGATAAAAAAATTCATGCTGAAAAAATTCCAAAAAATACCGTCTTTAGCATAAATTTGATAGAAAACTGCTATTTTTCTTTTTTTTTTGGTATTTTTCGGGCACAATAAAAGGGGATTGGCGGGTCAAAGTTAAAATTTTTCGGGTGGAAATTATTCCTTGAACATTCCTTAAGTGGCGACTATACTTTAATTCGCAAAAAGTTTATCACAAGTACTTATTTGTTCAATTTTTTTTCGGAAACCCAGCTTTTCCCATTTAAAACCCCATGTTAATTTCAAGATTGTACAAAGACGGAGAAAAATACAAGACAAATAAAAAATTAGATTCAAATATTGTATTATGAATACACCGTTTTTTCTTTTTAGTAGTCTTTTTTAATGTGCGAATTAATTACCTAAAATTTGTAAGAGACTCGCAACTTTGATTCTGAGGTTGGACCTTCAAAGAGGCGTTTTTAATATTCCAAAAGAAGTCAATAATTTCTATTACTGAGGTATTTAATGAAATAACAATAGGATTGAGTTTTATGGTTACCTTTAAAATCTACTGTACATTTTGTGCCATGTCCAAAATAACTTTTTGATTTCTGCCAAATTAAATGATTAATCGCATCAAAATGTATGTCAGTACGTTCTTTTTTGTATATTATTTGTAAGTTCTATGATAAATTTTATATTTCTAACTATTTTTTTAGGGTATACCGGTATAATATCATTAAAACTTTGAACCTTATTTTCTTAGTTTGACAGTTAGTGGGAATGACGTATTCTAGCTCTTATGCGACGTTTGTTTGCAAAAAATTAAGAATTTGTTTATTCATAGTTGATTATGCTTTCGTTTCAAAGTTTTGTCAAATACAAAAATTCAGTGGCGCATTCTTTTTACATGTAAAACAAACGGTTATTTTTTTATTTAATGTACAAAATAGGCCACCTGGAAAATCTTGATTTCTTGACCTGGAAAACCTGGAAAAGATCTTGATTTTCGTTCCTAAGAATCACTGAACACCCTAATAATCTAAAAAGAACGTCGTATGCCAATCTTTTCAATTATTTATCCACAGGAAATTGTCTCAGTGTCATGCCAGGTAGAAGGTATGATAGAGTCTACTGCGGGGCAACGTGTCCCGAGTCTCACGAAGCATTTATTAAGCAGTTTGTCAAAGTTGGCGGCATCCTGGTGATGCCGTATAAGGACCACTTACTCCGAGTCGAAAGAACTGATGAGAACACATGGACTCACAAAACTATGCTGCCAGTTTCCTTTGCTACTTTAGTTGTACCTTGTCCCGACGCGCAGAATTTAATACAGTTGCGTGAGTAAAGAATATTCCATTACAGTTTTTAAAAACAATTTCTGTATAAAAGGAGGATAATAATCAATTAAAATACAATCAGATCTTACACCGTCTTTAAAATTAAAATGATAAAAAATCATTACATTTTAGAGTATTGTTCCGTCGAATCTAATCGTGTTGAATTAACTTTGGCCCAAACAAATTTTATTTTCACTTTGTGCAGAATTGTACGTTGTAGCATTTAATTGTGTAGGGTTTGAAAAAAACTGTTTTAATTTTGCATAGAGTTTATTTAAATTTGTAAAATTCAATTTATAAGTTTGTGTAAAGTTTTACGGTGTAGTACTTTGCTGTGATGAGTTCAAATTATTTAGTTCGACAAATAAACTTTTGTAGAATACCCGCGTGTAGAGTTTTCTGTAGAATTTATTTGCGCAGAATCTCTACCACCTCCATATTTTCGAGTATATTCAAAAAGGATGCTGATTTTGTTCGGATTTTTAATTCAGAGACCTAGGCTTTTTATAGTTATTTCGAAGTAAAAGAAATAAAATAATGATCATTTTTCCATTGTCACTACGTGCTTAGACTAAAATACCGCGAATCGGTATATTGATTTTAATATTACATTTTTAGATGAAATTGATTAAATATTTGTAATATTTTTATTTTATACACGATTATTCACGAAATTTAAATTTGGGTTTTGCCTTTTTCATATAATTATCTGAAAATATTACCAAGGCGAGCTCCTAACTTAGAATACAAATTTTTGTACAAAAATGGATAATTTTACATTTAAAATCATCTGTTTTTGGGAGTGGTTAAACTGCGGTACGCTATCTGGTGCCGAAAGTTAGAACTAGAAAGAGTAGGTAGAAATTTAAATATGCATTTTAATTTTGGCATAAAAGTGTTTTTATGATTGTTTTTGTGGAGCTAAAAACAATTATTCAATAATACCAATTAGTTTTTATCAAAAACAAAGTGTTTCAGGTGGAATTTACACCTTATACAATCAAAAACATACATTTTTTGACAAAAATATAAAAAGAAACAATTGTACTATTTATTGTAGATTTCAACACATTATAAGCTTAAATGAACTTATTTCGAAGCAAACAGGAACTCACAATAAATTTTTAATTATTGGTACATGAAATATTTACTATACATAAAAAATCTGACCTAAAAGTTTGGTTAGAATTCATATTTAAATTCCAATTGTCTATTATTCATATTATTTCCATAATCTGGATCAAATTCTTTCTTTACCTACATTAACTAACGTTCACTTAAGCTTATAATGTATTGAAACTTACATGACATAGTAAATTTTTGTTTTTGTTTGTTTTTAAACATTTTTCACAAAAAATTTTTTTTTCACTGTTTAAGATGGAAATTGTATCTGAAACGCTTTGTTTTAGATAAAGACTTCTTTTTACGATTCAATAATTATTTTAAGCTCCACAAAATGATCGTGAAAAAACTTTTATGTCAAAATTAAAATACATATCGAAAATGCTATCTACTCTTTCTAGTTCAGATTTTCGGCACCAGATGGCGAAATGGGCGACCACCATTTCAGTTACTTGTTATCGATTATAAATATTGTTTTTACTTCTTTTTCTTCTTATATTAAGAGTTACAATAATTTTCAATTTATATTTATACATAGTTTGAAAATTAACATTTGTAACACTAACAAATGTCTCAAATTTAGGGAAAGTAAATCTCGAGTCAGCAATGACTTCAGAAAAATGATTTCAGTTTTTCAAGGTTTATAAAAATGATATTTTGTTTGGCATATTGTGTTAGATGAAACTTTTCAGTGCTAGGCTGTTTTTTATTTACAATTTTTTTGTCGACCCTACCCAGTAGACACATTGAATTTATTGTGCGGGCCAGAAGTTTATTTCCGTTAATAAATGGACCATAAATTAAAAATATTTTTATATTTTCAGCCGAGTGCGATCCCGTTTCACTGCAAGAATTATGTCGAGGCAGAATAAGGCGTCGGCTGCGGCAAAATGTGTTGTGCGAACATTTGGACCTGGAATGCAAAAAGCCAATTCTAGCAGATCGTCGAAGGACACCGCCTTCATCTGCCCGAACCCTTCGCCGTTTCGTTATTCCAATTTTCGAGGAATCCGACGAAGGTTTATCAGACGAGGACGACGATTATACGGGCAGAACGCGGCTGTTACTAAACGTTGATGCTCATCCGGGAGAGGCAATAACCACAACTTTACAATTAGTCAGGGCTGTGATACAACCAAACAGGGACGAAAACCGGCCCAACTTGGAAGAAGCACCTAGCGGCAATACTAACAGAAATAGTCACCAAAGCAGCGTCGAATCCGTTGACCTCACTACGAGTAGCAGCAGCGCAGAAAGGCAAAGTAGTCAGGAGGAAAAACAATCCCCAAGTACAGAAACCTATCAAATTTCTAATAGTAGTAGCAGCTCCGAATCTGCTTGTGATAAATTCAAGGATCGAACGAAACAAAGGGAAAATGGAAACAACGAGAGAAGTCGTCGCGAGTCAAACTTGGAGTCTTATTTGAGTATGAGCGAGAGTGACAGCGACCAGGATCAAGATTACACAATTGTCCAGAGGAAGAAGGTCGCAAAGCGAGAAAAAGCCGACAGCGGAATCGTCGAGGATGTGGCCATCGCTAACGATGATGGCAGCTCGAGTTCGAACACACATCCTTCTGACTCTGATATCATAGAAACGATGGATTTTCAACCTTACGATGTATTTCGAGAAAGCAATACTTCACCCCTTTATCCGCCCATATGCATTCGAGAACAGAGGCACGGCCAAGGCGAAGAGTCGAATATGGGACATTACGTAGACTCCAACGCGTTTTCTTCTTACATGAAGGAGAAGATACACCAACTGCCTCTGCCCCATTCACTGAAGTTATACATAAACTACAATCGAAATCTTTAAAGATACGGTAACTGCTTTCTTCGTTTCGTTTTGTTTATTTATAAAAAAAGAAATTATAACCTTGATTCTTATTTTTTTAATATGAAATCTTTTATGGGTAAATTGTGTTTAAATAACTGAATTAAATTCATACCTAAAGGACGGCAGTTCATTTTCCCTCTGAAGTTACACTTTACTTGATAAGATATTTTGTTTGTTTTGGCCTTAATTAGAAAATGAACCAACGCCCTTGAGATATGAATTTAATTTAGGTAGTGTATATACGTCCGGACACAAGTCACGTCTCCTCCTTTCCAGCTCCTATCTCCCCCTTCCAGGTCCGTACGTTTAGTGTCGACCGTGTGATAAACGTAGATAAACGTACGGACTGTTCGGACTTTCAGACTCTGCCTTTAATTTAACTATTCATAGAAAATTAACTTGGAAAAGATTTATTATTTAAAAATATAAAATAATTTCAGAACGGTAGATGAATTAAAGTTAAAGAATATTTTTTGTTTATTTTTGTCTTCCAAATTTGAAATGAAATTGGTGCCCTTCAGGCAAGACATTTAATATTTCAAATGTAATATTTAAACAAAAATGGCCTAGAAAAGATTTAATGTTAAAAAAATAAGAATTAAGGTCATAAAATATATATCTTTTTCTTACGCAGAGATTCGTTGACCTTTCTAAGAAGTTTGTTCCTTTATTATAGTGATACGAGAGCTTTGCGATTAGTTCAATGGATATTGAAAAACGTGCTTTGAATCTTAGAAAAAGTTTTAAGTGAATACATTTTTCATATGATGGTTAATATAAAACTATAGCTCGGTTGCAAAGAGTCTAGTTAAAATTCCATTTAGATTTAACTTAAATTTGAAGTCATTATCGACCAATTACGTGACTTTTGTAGCAGTTCAAGTTCTCAAATGTTAACTAGACGCGGTGCAACTGGGATTAATCGCGAAAGTTAAGTTGTCCGATGTTGAATGAAAATGTACAGTTAATGATTGTCGGTATAATAATTATATTAATTAAAATATTTATAATAAACCATAAAGGTAATAAACATTTCCTTATAGAAAACCAATTGTTTCAGTATGTCTTTTTAAACTCCACTTAGCTATATTAAGGGGGTGTCCTGCTTTAGAAGGTCCGAAAAATCGATTTTTTTTATTGCTTAAATCGATAGATAAACTATCCAAGAATATATTCACGAGGTTACAGAGGCCAATTCTAAGTATTTTCGAAGATACAAAGCCACAAGCAGAGAAGCGTCGAGCAGGTGTGCGAGTCAGAGGCTCCAGAACGTGGGATTTTTCGGCCCCCACCACGTTCCCATCTGGGAGCAATACATGCAAACGTAGCGTGTCCGTGAGAAGACTCTGTTACGCGTTGCGTCGGCCATCCTCGTGTAATGCCGAAAATGCACGAGCACGAACCCGTGGTTCGGGGCGAGCCGAGCTTGCCCGACTTCGCGATTCAGTTTCGTGGGCTATTAGGAGGTTAGGGTTGATTTTTCTTTTCAAGAATGACACCTGAAGGAAAGACTTCAAATGCATGTAATGAAGTCTCGAAATATTTTTTATTATGTCTTTCAGGAACGTATATGGGATTTTAAAATTAGATTAATAATAATATCTATCACTTTCAAGTGATTTCATTTTTTATTATTTATGTTTTATTTTTCAATAGATTTCAAATATTGCAAAGTTCAAATGATAATAAATAATTATCATTTTTAATTTAATGTATAGCATTATTGAAATTAAAATTTATATAATTAAATGAATTAAAAAAATTAAATTAAAATTGAAATAATTAATTAATTTAATTATTTAAATTAGAATGAAATTAATTATAAAATTTTGAATTTTATACAATTTTTAATTTATTACATTAATCAACGTTTTTAATGTATACTCTGATAATTACCTTTCTTTTCATGCTATTTTAGGCTATAATCACAATTTTGGGGATTTCAAGAGAAAAAGCCAAAAAATTACTAACTTGTCCTCATATGCTTTCTTAACATATAAAAACTTTATAAAACCTTCAATGTCTAAAAATATTTATCAGAACATTACAAAATTAATTTTTCACAATTTTATTTTTATTGTGAAATAATTGTAATTGGAAATTAATTGCGAATAATTGTAAAATAAATTTAACAAAATTTATTTAATGAAGAAATATCTTTTTCTGAATATTTTTCTTTGATGGTGCCCTGATAGGGTCAAACATGGTACAAAAAACCGTCGTGAAATTTCAAATAAAAACTGAACTCTGCATAAATTAATTTTGAAAATGAAAAATATTTATACCTTTTTATAAGTATTCCCAAATTTTATTTGAATATGATACACAGTGATTTTTATTTTAAAAATTCTTGTAAATAGTTGGTCATTTTTTAAATTTTATGATATTTTTGTACCATGTTTGACCTAAGGGAACAGATTTTAGGAATGAAATTATAAAAATATCTCAGTTAGTGTTTGGTTCATAATAATATTTTTTGTTGAAATTTTTATTTGACATACCTGAAATATTGAAAAGTTTGTGAATTTTTCTCAAGAATCCTATATGAAAATTATATTTATAGAAATTAAAATAAGCAAAGTCAACAGCCATACCACGCTGAAAAAACCAGTTCTCGTCAGATCACTGAAGTTAAGCAGCGTTGGGCGCGGTTAGCACTTGGATGGGTGACCATTCGAGAAAACTGAGTGCTGTTGGCACATCGTGGGTGTGGTGAGCCCACACTTGTAGTTATTTACTACAAGTTATCAACCTAGAAACACTACCCGAATCGGGTAGTGTCACGCCTACCCCGAAAGGGAAATGGCTTAATGGTATACAAAGAAAACAGTTAAGTAATGAATAGTTATTCGACATTTTTTATTTTGTATACAAAATTATTTTTCGCCTTAAATTATAATTTTGTTGAAATTTTTCTTTCTTCTTCATTAAAAAATTTATTTATTTGGTTGAAATTTAATTTTTTGAAAGGTGATTGCAACTGTTTTTAATTAAAAATTTGAAATTTTTAATTGAAATAGCAATTATTACATTTTTAGTTGAAAATTGAGCGTTTTTGGTTGAAAATTCAACTGTTTAGTTAAAACTCACATTTTTTGTTGGAATATTGATTGACAATCAGAAATATTCAAAAATCTTCGAAAATTTTCTTAAGACTCTTAGGAAAATTATATTTATACCGATAACCTTAGATATAAATAACTTAAATAATGAATAGTTATTCGAAATTTTTATTTTCCATTAAAAATTATCTTTTGCGTGTAATTATAAGTTGGTTGTAATTTTCCTTTTTTCTTGACTAAAAATCGTTTTTACTTGAAAGCTTATTAGTTTCTTGAAAATTAATTTTTTTAAGTTAAATTCAACCGTTTTTCATTTGAAATAATTTTTTGTTGACATAGCAATTATCACATTTTTCGTTGAGAATTACCCTTTTTTGCCTGAAAATAAAACTATTTCGTTGAAATTTTTTTTTTCAAGTTTTTATTTGAAATATTTGAAATGTTAGAAAATATTTCAAAATTTTTGTCAAGAATCCTATATGAAAATTATATTTATATAACCTTAAAATGAGCAAAAAATTTTTTTTAAATAAATAGTTATTTGAAATTTTGTATTTGTATTAAAAATTATTTTTTGCCTTAAATTATAATTTTGTTTAAATTATTCTTCTTTCTTAACTGTTTTTAACAAAAAATTAGATTTTTTTCTGATTGAAATAGTGATTATTACATTTTTCTATGTAAATTCAGCTTTTTTGGTTGAAAATTCATTTTTTGTTGAAAATTCAACTGTTTAGTTAAAACTTATATTTTTTGTTGGAATTTTGATTGACATTCAGAAATATTAAAAAATCTTCGAAAATTTTCTTAAGAATCTTAGGAAAATTACATTTATACCTATAACCTTAAAAATAAATAACCTAAAGAATGAATAGTTATTTAACATTTTTATTTTGTATCAAAAATTTTTTTTTGCCTTAAATTATGATTTGGTTTTTATTCTTTCTTGACTAAAAATCGTTTTTACTTGAAAGTTTATTTATTTTGTTGAAAATTCATTTTTTTTCAAGTTAAATTCAACGGGCTTTCATTAAAAATAATTTTTTTTATTGATATAGCGATTATCACATGTTTCGTTGGAAATGAACTTTTTTGCCTGAAAATTGAACTATTCGGTTGAAAATGTTTTTTTTTTATTCAAATTTTAATTTGAAATATCTGAAATCTTAGAAAATATTTCGAAATTTTTTTTAAGAATCTTAGAAAACTTAGATTCATTTTTATTTTTACAACTTTATTTTAATTGTAAAATAATTTCAATAAAAATTAATTGTAATTGATTGTAAAATAAATTCAACGAAATTGATTTTTTAAAGAAATACCCCATGATTTTTAAAAGACAAAACAATTTTGAAGGTAATTCTTTGTAGTATTTTAATAACTAATGAACATATTTTTAGAATATTTTACCTTGATTCTGCCCTAGAGTCAAATATGGTACAAAAACCATCGTAAAATTTTTAATAAAAACTGCACTCTGTATACATTTATTTTAAAAATGAAAAATTTTAATACTTTTTATAAATATTCCTAAATTTTATTTAAATATGATACACATTGATTTTTATTTTTAAAATTCTGGTAAATAATTGATCATTCTTTGAATTTTGCGACATTTTTGTAACATGTTTCACCTTAGAGAATATATTTCAGGAATGAAATTACATAAATATCTTTATCGGTTAGTAAAATACTACAAAGAATTACCTTCAAAATTGTTTTGTCTTTTTAAAATCATGGGATACATCTTTATAAAATAAATTTCGTTGAATTTATTTTACATTTATTTACAATTAATTTTCAATTCAAATTATTTTACAATTAAAATAAAATTGTAAAAATAAATATAAGTTTTCTAAGATTCTTAAAAAAAAGTTCGAAATATTTTCTAAGATTTCAGATATTTCAAATTAAAATTGGAACAAAAAAAAACATTTTCAACCGAATAGTTTAATTTTCAGGCAAGAAGGTTAGTTTTCAACAAAACATGTGATAATTGCTATTTCAATAAAAACAACAAAATAAATAGACTTTCAAGTAAAAACGATTTTTAGTCAAAAAAAGAATTAAAACCAAATTATAATTTGAGGCAAAAAATGATTTTTGATACAAGATAAAAATGTTAAATAACTATTCATTCTTGAGATTCCTTATTTTTAAGGATATAGGTATAAATATAATTTTCCTAAGATTCTAAAGAAAATTTTCAAAGATTTAATAATATTTCTGCATGTCAATCAAAATTCCAACAAAAATATAAGTTTTAACTAAACAGTTGAATTTTCAACAACAACAAAATTAGTTTTCAACCAAAAAATCTGAATTTACAAAAAAAAATATAATAATTACTATTTCAATGAGAAAAATTATAATTTTTGATTAAAACAGTTAAGAAAAAAGAATAATTCAAATCAAATTATAATTTAAGGCAAAAAATAATTTTTAATACAAATAAAAAATTTCAAATAACTATTTATTAAAAAAAATTTTTTTGCTTATTTTAAGTTTATATAAATATAATTTTCATATAGGATTCTTGACAAAAATTTCGAAATATTTCAAATGGAAAATAAAAAATTCCGAATAACTATTCATTATTTAGGGTTTTTTATATTTAAGGTTGTAGGTATAAATATAATTTTCCTCAGAGTCTTAAGAAGATTTTTGAATATTTCTGATTGTCAATCAATATTCCAACAAAAAATATGAGTTTTAACTAAACAGTTGAATTTTCAACCAAAAAAGCTGAATTTTCAACGAAAAATGTAATAATTGCTATTTCAATGGAAAAATGTATTTTAAATAAAAAACGGTTGAATTTAATGAAAAAATTTTCAACGAAAAATGTAATAAATGCTATTTCAATGAAACATTCAAATTTTCAATAAAAAGAGTTGAAATCATCTTTCAAACAATTAAATTTCAACCAAATAAATACATTTTCAAATCACTAAATTTTTTAATGAAGAAGAAAGAAAAATTTCAACAAAATTATAATTTAAGGCGAAAAATATTTTTTTATACAAAATAAAAAATTTCAAATGACTGTTCATTACTTAACTGCGTGTTTTTTGCTTATTTTAATTTCTATAAATATAATTTTCATATAGGATTCTTGACAAAATTTCACAAAATTTTTCAATATTTCAGATATGTCAAATAAAAATTTCAACAAAAAATATTATTATGAACCAAACACTGAGATATTTTTATAATTTCATTCCTAAAATCTATTCCCTAAGGTCAAACATGATACAAAAAAATCATAAAATTTAAAAAATGACCAATTATTTACAAGAATTTTTAAAATAAAAATCACTGTGTATCATATTCAAATAAAATTTGGGAATACTTATAAAAGGTATCAATATTTTTCCTTTTCAAAATTAATTTATACAGAGTACAGTTTTTATTTGAAATTTCACGACAGTTTTTTTGTACCATGTTGGACCCTATCAGGGCAGAATCAAAGAAAAATATTCAGAAAATATGGTCATTAGTTATTAAAATACTGCAAAGAGACCTTTAAAATTGTTTGTCCTTAAAAAATCATGAGATATTTCTTTATTAAATAAATTTTGTTAAATTTATTTTACAATTGTTCGAAATTAATTTCCAATTACAATTATTTCACAATAAAAATAAAATTGTGAAAAATTAATTTTGGAATCTTCAGATAAATATTTTTAGACATTGAAGGTTTCATAAAGTTTTTATATGTTAAGAGAGCATATGAGGACAAGTTAATAATTTTTTGGCTTTTTCTCTTGAAATCCCCAAAATTGTGATTATAGCCTAAAATAGCATGAAAAGAAAGGTAATTATCAGAGGTGAGTATACATTAAAAAAGTTGATTAATTCAATAAATTAACAATTTTATGAAATTTAAAATTTTATAATTAATTCAATTCAATTATAATATAATTAATGTAATTTATTCATTCATTCAATTTTAATTTAATTTTATAAAATTTAAAATTTTATAATTAATTTAATTCGATTATAATTTAATTAATCAACTTAATTAATTAATTCAATTTTAATATAATTTTTAAAATTAATTTAATTTTATAATTTAAAATTGTATCAATTTTATTTTCATTAATTCTATACATTGAATTAAAAATGATAATTATTTATTATCATTTGAACTTTGCAATATTTGAAATCGATTTAAAAATAAAACATAAATAATAAAAAATGAAATCACTTGAAAGTGATAGACATTATTATTAATCTAATCTTAAAATCCCATATACGTTCCTGAAAGTCATAATAAAAAAAATATTTCGAGACTTCATTACATGCATTTGAAGTCTTTCCTTCAGGTGTCATTCTTGAAAACAAAAATCAACCCAAACCTCCTAATAGCCCACGAAACTGAATCGCGAAGTCGGGCAAGCTCGGCTCGGCCCGAACCACGGGTTCGTGCTCGTGCATTTTCGGCTTTACACGAGGATGGCCGACGCAACGCGTAACAGAGTCTTCTCACCGACACGCTACGTTTGCATGTATTGCTCCCACATGGGAACGTGGTGGGGGCCGAAAAATCCCACGTTCTGGAGCCTCTGGTGCGAGTACTCGGCCAGACTCGGGCGCTTGCTCCGCCTTTCGATCTTCTGTTCCGAATTTCATACCTGAAACCCGTGTAGAAATTTCGAAAAGGTTCTAGTAAGGACCAGGCTAGTTTTTCCTTTTTCCAGTCGGGCTCTAATGTGGAAAACTAGCCAGGGCCCCAGTATTAACCAGTATCTAGTCGGGCCCCCGTTAGATACAGATAGGTTTGTCAAGGTAAGAAATGGGGATGTTGCATCAAATGAAATAAACATATTTTTAGAAACTTAAAGCAGTGAATAACATTATGGAGCAAATAAAATTTTTGTAGGTGTCTAATACTTAAAAAAAAAAATCATTTCTAGTTTACGTCTATTTGGTGTCATTCAAACAGATGTGACGTCACTAAGATATACAACAGGGGCCCTATTCTTGAATCGATGACCCTAGATCTCGCATGCGAGAAGCCGTGCGAAATTGAAAATGGTATTCTTGAGTTCATCTCGCATGCGACATTTGGTGTCGCATACGACAATTATCGCACGAAAATCTCGAGTGGGTGCTACCCACTCGAGATGGAAATTCGTATGCGAAAATTCGTTGTGATTAGGAATAATATAGTGTTCTCCCTGAAATGTAAGGTTATGTTTGACGTTGTACGTATTATGTTCAAACAACTTGAGTATGTAAGCATAACTTAATTCAATAATTGTTAATGTAAAAGAACTTAAATTAATATTTAATCCAATGAAATTAGGCAGTTTGTATCAAAACCAAATTTCAAACCAATTTTGAAGATTAAATTTGATGCTTTAATAACTTGTCACCAAATCTTTCAGCCGCACGCCTGTGGCGGAGTTGATGGTAAACAGCCCACAAGCGCGATCGCCTGTCCTCGGATTTTTATTTCTTCCCAGATGAGAGCGCCACATGTGGCGAATTGAGGAATTACGATTCCTATAGTAGCAGACGACAATTTAGTTACAAATTTTCTCTGAAGAGGCGCTCTAATCTGGGAAGAAATCTCGCTATGGAGAAAATCGGAGGAAAGGCGATCGCCAAATGGCGCCAGGTGAAATACATGGTGTGCGGTCTCCTTGTAGTACTTCGTGCTTTCAACTATTTTAATAATAACTTTTCTTTACTTTACGTCCTGTGTTCAAAATTACACAAACAAACACAGTACGTTCCAATTCCCCGATTCGTATAACTCCATTTTATTTCGCAAGAAGCGATCAAGGTGAAAGAATAATTATATTAGGAGATATGAACGGATGGGTCGGCGTTCAACGTCAGGATACAGGGGCTCTATTCTCGAGTTTTTTTCGTATACGAATCTTGCTACTTTCGAATGACTTCCAATGAACCCTATTCTCGAACACTCATTGGCGGTTCGTATGCGGAAAGTTACGTATGAAATGCAACGAGTGGGTATATGCCACTCGAAACTTGTATTCGTATACGAATTAAGAGTTTGATCATGCGCAGTGATTAAATTGTATGATTTGTGAGGCGTGCATTATAAAAAGTGACAGGATCGAGAGTGATAAAAACAAATTTTTTTTACAAATTTAATACAGTAAGTGGATTATGTATTGTTTAATTGGTTTGAAAACTTGGGAATATTTTACCTTTTTTGAGACACATATACTAATTTGTATTGAAATTCTTTGAAAATTTGTTTTGTTTTTTGGTTAAAAAATAATTAATTATAAATTGTAGGTACATTTCATTATAAATCTTATGATAATTTTGAAATAAAAGTTCTAATTCGGCAAAATTTGCCAGAAACGTTTGCACTACCTAATTTATAATAATACAATCATAATTTTATATAATTTTATGTTGTGATCCTACTTTTATAACATCGCGTTAATCAAATTCCCACTTGTCTGCTGAAACTCTGAAAGTACTAATTATTCTCTACATTATAAATAAATTGTGTTGTAATAATTTTTGTTTATATTTCTTCCCAATTCAACTAACAGCGAAAGCATTCAATTTTTAAATCATCCAGATGTTTGGCGCAATTTCACACATGACTCTACAAATAATTTCATTGGCTCAAATTGTTTGTCACTAGTAAAGCACTAGAATTTTGATGTGAGTTAAACGTGGCAACGATGTTCAGTATATTCGTATACGAATAACTCGAATCGCAAATTCGAAGAGTGCTCGAGAATACGACTTTCTTCTCGTATACGTAAGTTACCATTCGAAACTTTACGTATACGGAAAGTTTCGAACGAACTCGTGAATAGAGCCCCAGATACAGAAAGGGTACTAGGTAAATTTGGGGATCCAAGAAAAAATTATAACGGGGAAAAGTTAGTTAGCTTATGCTTAGAAAAGGGCCTATTTATTACCAATACTTGGTTTAGACATAAAATGATCCACACGTACACTTGGTGTAAAGGAAATAACCGCAGTGTAATTGACTTCGTTATTGCGGATGAAAGACTAAGAGAACTAGTCAAAGATACAAGAGTCATGAGGGGTTCCGAATGCAATACTGATCATTACCTTTTAATCTCTAAAATAAACTTAGGCCGGGGATGGAAAAGAAAGAGAACAGAAAAAACGAAACAAACTCGAATAAAAATTGAAAATTTACAGAAACCGGAAGTGCGAATAGAGTTTCAAAATAAGTTAAGCGAACGCATAGATAGGGCAACTTGGGAAGCGCTTACGAGCAATAAAGATATAGAGGGCGCGTGGGCTTTATTACGGGATACCATTGTTAGATGTGCGATTGAAGTGTGTGGTACGGCAGTGGTAGGGAGAAAGTCTGGCGATGCGTGGTGGAATGATGAAATTGCGGCAGCCCAAAAAGAAAAGAAAGAAGCGCACGACAGAACATTGCACATTACAGGTATTAGCGATGAGGAGAGAAATAGACTTAAAAATGATTACAGACACAAAAAGAGAAAAGTTAAACGACTAGTCAAAGAGAGTAAAGAGAAAATCAGAACAGAAGAAGAGAGGAAAATACAAAACAGCTTTGAAGGAATGATGAAACTATTATATAAACAGTTGAAGGAAAGTAAAAATACAGAGTTTGCGAGCATGAGAAACAGCAAAGGTGAAATGCTATATGATATAGACGGGATAGTAGACGCTTTAAAAGACTCTTTTAAAGAACTATTAGGAGGTGAAGATATAGGACAACAAAACTGCGACATAGAACATAATGCATTAGAAAACCCAATTGAAAAAGTCTGTGTCACTGAGGTCAGAGACATAATAAAGAATTTGAAAAACGGTAAGGCTGCTGGTGCAGACAGTATTGGCGCTGAAATGCTTAAATACGGTGGCGAGTACATGCCTCACAGGTTGTGCGAATTGATAAATTTGTGTATCGAGACAGGAAAAGTGCCAGACGATTGGAGAAAAGCGATTATCGTACCAATATACAAAAGAAAGGGAGACAAAAGCAACTGCAGCAATTACAGAGGTATCAGCCTACTAAGTACCGTAAGTAAAATATACTCAAAAATACTTATTCGTAGGGTAATGGAAATCACAGAAGAAAAAATATGGGAAGTCCAAAGTGGATTTATGCCAGGAAGATCATGTACAGATCAGATATTTAGCCTAAGACAGATCACAGAAAAAAGCTTGAGAGTAGGAAAAAAAGTGTTCTGTGCATTTATTGACCTAGAAAAAGCATTTGACACGGTAAATAGAAGTAAACTTTGGGAAGTTCTTAAAGAATACGGAGTAAATGGAGGGCTCCTGCAAGCAATAAAAACAATATATACAGGTAGTAAAGCGAGCGTAAGGGTAAACGGGAAACTGAGTGACTGGTTCGATATTACGCAAGGCGTGAAACAAGGATGCGTTATGTCCTCGTGGCTATTTATCATATTCATGGATAAGTGTCTAAGAACTGCACTCTTCGACGAAGAAGGTGTAGATCTCCAAACAGTTAAGGTACGTGGGTTAGCTTTCGCAGATGACAAGATTGTTATGGCAGAATCAGTCGAGGACTTGCAAAGAATGTTGAATAAACTTCATACAAGCATGAAGGACATGGGACTCAATATTAACGTAAATAAAACAAAAATCATGGTGTTTGAGGGTAAGAGTGAGAAAACAATGTGCAACATTGTCCAAAATGATGAGAGATTAGAACAAGTTGACAAGTACGTATACCTAGGTAGTCTATTCACTAGCGACGGAAAAATAGATGGGGAGTTAGATAGGCGCATAAATAAGGGTAAGCAGGTTATCGGTAGAGCAGGGTCCATCCTAACAAATAAAAACATATCAAAAAAAGCTAAAATGGCCATACATAATTCTATATTCATACCGACTGTACTATATGGTAGCGAAACATGGACATGTCAAGAAAAGGACAGGAGTAAAATTAACGCGATCGGCATGAGACCTCTGCGCATAATATGCGGGAAAACACTGATGGACAAAGTCCGAAACGAGACAATCCTCAAAGAATGCGGTGCAAAAGAGACAATAGTTGACACATGGGAAAGAAATCAGTTAAGATGGTTCGGTCATATTGAAAGAATGAAAGATGAGCGACTGACCAAACAAGTGTACAAAGGTAAAGTAAATGGCAGAATGCCGAGAGGTAGACCGCCGAAAGAATGGTTAGAATCGGTAAATGAGACATTAATCCGAAGAGACGTAAGAAGCCATAGAAACACACGAGCTGGCATGAAAAAATGCATGGACGTGAAGGAAGCTAGAGTAGTATGCCAGAACAGAAAAGTGTGGCGACAAATAGTTTGTAAACAGAGTGACAATAGAATGAATGAAGCCTGAAACAAAGACCTTGGAATCTAATGGGCCCAAGTGGGGAACCATACATAACAATTTTGTGAGGCTCTTCACTTGGGGTGATCGCTAGAGAGATTGATCAGCAACCTGGGTCGGAGCAGTGTTGCGGAATAAACGTGTCATTTGAATAAATGACACGAGAATTCCTGATCAATCTAAAACATATATATATATATATAGGTGTTAGGTATACCTAACACCTATATACCTACATACTTTACACCTATATACCTATCTAACTGATACCTATATAATCTACATCAATCCAACCATTTTTCCAACCGAGCAAGTCACGCCTACCCCGAAAGGGAAATGGCTTAATGGTATAATAATAATAAAAACTGTAATGGTGTGGAGACGATCATTCACACACCTTCACCCCCTACTCTTTAGCCCAGGTACCCGTTTTTGCGCATGCGCACCGTGTGCAACTCTCAGTCCAGCGTCCAGCTCGAAATTAGTTCCCTGCTCCAATCTGCTCATTTTTTATGTTTGCGTTTGTTCCCTGCTCCAATCTGCTCATTTTTTATGTTTGCGTTTGTTTATTTTCGATAAAAAATGGATTCAGAAGAAAAGAAGGGGAATTCCGTGAAAATAAAGTTTCAGTGAAAATGTTGCGACAAAAGTTTTGCAACGAAGTATACCCTACAAAGACACGTCAGGGAGATCCATGCTCCAATAGCTATTTTAAATCCATAGATTTTGTAATAAATATGACGGATAATAATACGCACTCAAGACTTTTTAAGAAAAACTGCTGTTTACTAATTAATTAAACAATTTTTATAAACAAATCCACACTTAAACGATTTTTTCATGAATAGGCTTAATTTGTTAATTCAACTTGAAATGTTTTGCCAAAGACTCCTAGCTGTCATATTTTCATTATTGCAGAAACTTTGAGTTATATAAACAATTTTCATACACAGATTGTTTATATAATCAATAATTATTGTCATTATGAAAAATATGGCAGCAAAGAGTTTGTTTTTTTTAGACTTCCCGTCACTTGGATTCAATGCACAGCGGTAAGATAAGAAAGAGAAGAAATGGTTAAATTGTAAAGTTAATTGTTTCAACAAATAACCGACATGAAAATCTTTTACAGTTTCAAATTCTTTTTGAATATTTCTTGATTTTTTTTGTTGTTCAATCTTACCAAATTGAAATGTTTTGCTTTAAAATATTCAACACTATTTTTCGAAATTTTACGATATCGTTTGAAAGGTTTTGAAATATTTTTTTATTTTTTTTTCATAGCTTATTTTTCAAAATAAAAAATAATTTGAAATTTCCTCAAGAATCTTGAGAAAATTCTTTTTTTTAATCTTCTCAGAATTTCTCAACCTTCTAATCTTTTAAAATTATTCAAATTTTTTTCTGAATTTCTTTTAAATTCTGCAAAATTAAAAAAATTGACTTAAAGTCTTTCAGATTTTTCTTTGACAATTTTCGAAATGTTTCGAAATGTTTGGCAATTTTTTAAAATATTCTCTTTAAATTAATTTTTTTAAATAAAAAAACATTTTAATTTTTCTTGGAAACCTAATGATTTTTTCTTTCATTTTCTTGAAACCTGGCAATATTTTTAAGATGACTTTATAAATTTTAATTCTTTTTGAATCGTTTCAAAACTTCTGAATACCTCCTAAACTTACTCAGATTTTTTTCTAAAATGATCTAATATGACAAATTTTCGCTTTAAAATCTTTTACACTCTTTTTAAAAATTTTAGGAAATAATTTGAAATATTTTGTAATCTTCTTCAGTTTTCTCTTAGAATTCATTAAATAAAATCATCTGGAATTTTCCCATGAATCTTGAGAACACTTTTTTCATTCTCCTGACACCCTGCCAAATTCAGTTTACCTAAAAATTGTTTAAATCCTGAAAAATTGTCTTGAAGTCTCCCATATTCTTTTTCCACACATTTTGAAATATTCAAAACTTAAAATCCCCCCCCCCCCCCCCGCATGGAACAGAACGGAACGAAACACGAACTCCCTCCCCCCTTTTTAATGTTACGTAATTTGTGAACGATCCCTTTCTTATATTGTCCCAAACGATTTAAGTACTAAAATGTCCAAACAATTGCGCTTAAAAATGTCAAAATGCACAATTTGATATTTCAACCCCTATAAAGGGCAATTTTTCACGATTAACGGTGATATTTTTTTCCGTCATTCAATTATCATAATAAATGTTAAGATTCATAACAGATGAGGGATAAATAAAATCATATTTTGATGATTTTGACTGAGTTACTTATCATGATTTAATTGAATTTGATCTAAAAAGCCTAATTTTGATTCATCTTTCATACTTTGAAGGTTACATTTGACCTATAGACATTTCAGAAATAATATTGAAACTAACAACAAGATGTGAAGATGAAAAAATGTGTCGTCCACTTCTGATTTTCAAACTTTATGTTTATAAACTCTCACAAGTCAAGCGCGTCAGGAGAATAAGTGACACGAGGCACGAGCAGACAACTTGTTTCGAGCTGGAAGCCGCGCGCGCACACGGGTACTTGGGCTTGGGCTAAAGAGTAGGGGGTGAAGGTGTGTGAAAGATCGGCTCGTTAATGGTGGACTCCCATGGCAGATGAAAGCAGTGTATGAAAGCAGAAACTCGTGAGAGTGAAAGAGACAAATAAATCTATCCGTCTCTTTCACTCTCATGAGTTTCCGCTTTCATCCACTACTTCCATCAGCCATGGGATTCCACCATTATTCTTCAAAATTGCACAAACAAACACAATACGTTCCAATTCCCCGATTCGTATGTAGCGCATGCGAATTTTGTTTCTTTTTCCTTTGAAACTTGCTCTCTATTGGCTATAAAGCTTTTTCGAAATGCGGCAACACTGCTTGTATATCGCATGCGATAATTCTCGCATACTCATCTCGAACGGTACTCAAGAATAGTATTTTAAACTCGCATACGAATCTGATCATGCGAGGATTCTCGCATGCGATATTTGTCGCACGATCTCAAGAATAGGGCCCCTGAGCACCATTCGGACCACTTTAGTCGCCATGTTACTTTTCAAAATTTCGACCAATTAGGTTTTGCGGCCGTCGAGGCTTTCTACTTGACTTTCTACTTCTGCTGAATGGTATCGAGTATCCTTTTTAGGTCCTCCAGCCTAGGATTCCCCCAGGGTGCATCCCTGACTGTTTTTTAATACGAAAAGGACAACTGTCCTGATACGCTTTGTTCATACCTTTTGTGTAGAATGTCGACAGCAGATTCTATTTGTTTGATAGCCTTGTTTCTGTCCCGGATAGCGACCAGGAAAACTGCTGAGACTCTCCCTATAAGTGTCCCATTTAGTTGCTTTAGGGTTCCTATACCTTTGAACCTCAGGTCTATCGGCTGTCAAGGAGAAGCATATCTGTCTATGATCCGATACTGACGTATCCGACGATACATGCCATATTTTGAACACTTCGCTAATACTTATCGAACATAATTAAGGAAACTCAATTACCACGCGACATCTAGATGTCACGAAAGTAGGTGTATTACCCCGATTCAATAAAGCTAGATCAGTAGTTGAGAGGTAATCCAATAAAGACTCTCCCCTGTGGTTAATGTCCTTATTACCCCAAGTCGAATGATGTACGTTAGCATCACATCCGTACAACAATGGCCATCCTTGAAGGCAGCAGTAGTCCATCAGATTTCTCCATTCCTCAGCTGGTGGTAGGCCCTTGGAGTCAAATGGGGAGTACGCTGAGCAACTCGCCGTAGGTTTGTCCTCTCCTAGATGGTACTCGACCTTCATTGCCACCAAGTCTCTAGAAATGCACCTTGTTAATCCAATAAACTTAATATCGCCTCTGACATAAAGGAAAACTAATGTAATAGGACCCCAAAAACGAGAAATAATTTCGTGTGGATTGATGAACACCTTAATACTGGTTTCAAAAAACAACTAAAACATTTACAAGATTGACGAAATAATTTTCTCAGATATTTGAAGCTTTTCTACTGCTAAAATGCAGTAGAAAATTGAGAGCTTGTCACTGATAAAAATACAGTCTACGGAAAAAATGGTTTAAAAATATACAGAAATAATTGTTTTTCAAACTTTCGGCTTCCTTTTTTTATTTCTTCAAATTTACCAATTTTTCACGCGTATTTTTTACCAGTACTAAGCCCTCAAACGTAGAAATTTTTTTTTAAAAGCCAGCTAGATAATGATAATTTGGATTTGAAATTTGGCTTGAAAAGAACGTTATAAATATCTTCTAGAGTCAGCTGAAAAAAGAAAGTTGAAAAAACACAAAACTCAGGCTTCATAAAATTTACCAACTGTATTTATATTTATGATTTCTCAGACTTATCAACATTTTTTTAAATATATTTTTACCAGCAGAAAAGCCTCAAAAACGTGAAAAAATTCTTCCCCATTCATGTATGGGGCCGTTTAAAAACTACGTAACGCCTTTAGGCGGTGGGGCATACATCGAGCTTTACGCCAATGTTAAACTTACAAGCACTCTTACCATAAAAAAAGCGTTATGTATAGGGAGGGGGGGGAGTGAAAAATCTCAGGAAAAAGCATTACGTATTCTTTGAACGGCCCCTACACTTAAACATTGTTTTTTAAAAACACGGGTCCATTAAACATAAGTTATCACACAGTAAAAAAAAACCTTACAATTTAATTTGATTTACTTTCAGGATTGCCTTAAATTCCTTAAGTCTTGGCGGATAGTGAAGTAAGGTCGAAAACGAAAACCCATTTTTTTTTAATTCAGTCCACCGAAGACGTAAATTCATTTCGATCGACGTACTGTCTGTCATGACTACCTGAATCTCCGCATTCTAGATCTTACTTTGCGAACCAAAGATGGCGCACTTTTTTCAGCAAAGCGTGCGGACTTTAAGTTTTCGGGTTCATGCTGACCTTAGCGCCGTTGCGTTCTTCTTTTTATCACACCTTAAATTCCGTCGCTATATGGGCGGACTTCAAGGTTTTCTTTTTACTGTGCACCTAAAGAACGTTAATTTAAAAACTGTAACACTTTATAGAGCCGTTTAAGACCTGCAAAAATATAAAAACTTGACATACACGAAAATATAAAAACTATGAAATTAATAATTTCTTAAATCACATTTCGCTAACGCGCATGGTGAAGGCATTCATCAATCTACACCAAATTATAATTTTTCATGGTCTTAATACACTTCTTCATCAATTTCCATGATTGTTTTTCGACTTGAGAATTCCAACGCGGATGGTTCTGTTTAATCTTTCACCCTTGGTGTTGGGCCATTTGATGAGCCCAAAAGAGTACATGAGGACAGGATATGACATAAGTGTTGAATGCCCTCGCCGAGTTGAAAGAAGTTTTCAGAACCGATCTTACTTGTAATGAAGGTAGTAATGAGGCTTTTCTTAACTATCGTATGCTGAATATCCTTAGACTCAAGAATACCCAGATATTTATATGACTAGCCCTCAGCCATTGTCTCGATGTCTTTATCGTTTTCGGTCTCTATAGCTCTGTGGTTCCTTATTTACCTCTGATTAAATGCACTGTTCTGTTTTTATCTTGTCATTACTCCATGTGAATATCATTGGAAAACTGCTTTGCAACATCGATCACTTGCTGCGGTTTCTGATTTGAACTAGCGTATAGCTTCAGGTCGTCCGTGTACAGAAGATGGGTCAGTTGATGACCATCTTCATGATCATGTATTCTGAACCCATGAGACATGCTATTTAGTGTTTTAATCAATGGGTTTCAACGTTAAATAGAACCATAATGTACTGAGGGAGTCTCCTTGAAAGGTACCCGTCGCAATGCGTATTGACCTAGTTATCCTTGGTTGTCCATGATAAAAATACTTGATTCTTGTACACCAAAGCATTATCGCACGACTTCGAAAGTCGATGATGCGTGGGCAGATTTTGTAAGTTTTTAAGACTTCCAGCAAATATTCATGTGCTAACTAGATCTTTACTGCCCGCGGGTTTTTACAACATCCTTTTTGTTCTTCTGTAAGGATGTCATTGTCGTCATAGTGAGAATATACCTTATCTCCAATGATAGTTGTAAGACTTTTAAATTACTGGAAGACAGGCTATCGCTCAAAATTTAGATAGATTTTGAGCGTCTGGTTTTTTAGGTAACATATACGTAGTACCTTTGAGCATGAAGTCTGGCATTAGATCTGGGTGTTCTGAAAACACCTTGCCAACGCAGGATGCACACTCGTCAGGTACTTGTACCAGAATTTGTGCACCATGTTCAAACTTCGAGCTTTCCAGTTACTTGCCCTTTTCAAAACAGCTAAACATCATCTGCATGTGTGATGTTAGTAAGCTCCATTTCAGGGTTGGGAATCTATATTTTCATCCAACATTGCTAGTGTCAATGTCTCGATGTTTCGAGGGTCGATGATTTTAGTAACATGGTGTATCAGCTTTCTGGTTCTATTTCCTTTCTTATATTGAGCCAATCGACCAAATTTGCTCCTTACGTTGCTGACATCCCTATCCAACCTGATTTTTCATGGTGGAGTTCCTTCTCTTCTTGGGACAAAGACTGCATTTATAGGCCTAGTTCTGCGATACAACGTGATGTACATCTTTGGCAGATAATGCCTTTGAGTTGGTTCTATATTTCTGAACTCTAGCAAAGCACGACCAAAATTCTTTTCAAGGTGCAGCAGTTTTTCTGAGATTTCGCTGTTTACATCAACGTAAGCGCCAATGTCCGGATGTGGTTCTAGTGGATCCGGTATTTGATCTTCGTTATCCGTAGCACCTATGCTCTCAGCTTCAATCAGCTCATTGTTATCCATACTTTCCCGTGGCATTTCGTCAGTAGCATATTGAACGTTTTTCTGTCTGCTAAATTCTGTTCCTTTATTCTTGTAACTAGATTCGGGTACCTGAGTAAGAAGAGACGATGATGCTCCCTTCTCACACTTTACGTACTTCTTTCTGCAAAAAAATGAAGGCGCATAACATCTCTGTTCATGTGGTATGTCAATTTTAACCGCCTTTTTGGTTGCTGAACCTCTGCTCTGCCTCTGGAGGATGTGGTGGTACTGGATCATCATCAGGTTGCGCAAGAACATCAATTCCACGATTATGCTGTATTGCTTTGCCGCCCGCTGCTTGATCATGCGATGCAGATTCCTTTACCTGATGTTCATTATCGACGTCTTTCTATGCTAAATTGATCTGTCGTTTAACCTCCATTGCTCAATCTTTTTAGATAAGGAGATTATTCCTGATGTCCTTAACCTCAGCGATAAAATCTCTTACTGAAACTTCCTGTATATGAGAATAATTTTCAGCAAACTTCGTCCTAAATTTGTATCCCTTTTCGCTTTTGGTTTCAAACTTCGCACTTCCGTAGTAGAGACGCACCAATGCTTCTTTCATTGTACTGTTCTAGTTGATGCTCTCCCACGATATTTTTGTTGAGGTGGTTGGCTGCAAATGGCTAACGCTAGCCAAAGTATTCTCATCAGGTACACTTGATGTTCCACTGTTGACCGTTTGTCGCAGATGTCCTTACTGGCCGCCTTTTTGATTTGTAAGATCTGCCTGACCATCTCGCAGCTCACCATTGTCACAGTTCCGCATGTTATGGCCCCAGTGGTGGCACCAGGGGCGCCCCAACGATCCTTGGGAAGAGACGAGTGTTTCGACATCTTTTAAAGACTCTCTTATGTTTTCTACGGGTTTTAGTATTCCTCTTAGTACCTTTCCTCTTCGTTCTCTGCCTGTCTGGCATGGAAAACCCTGTCAGTAACAATGTTACAGCCAACATAGCCGTCAAAGTCATCAGAGGAAAGCTCAAACCCTACCGCATCCTATAAAGAAAAATTATTAACTCTTCTTGATTCTTACATAATATTTTGATGTCAAAACACATTCGGGAAGGGTAAGTCCACGTGGACACGCGTTCGCCTAAATCTGCGAACTTGTTTTCAGAAAAAGATGAAAAGTACAAATATTTTCACGACTTTATGTTTGGACATCCCACATTATATAGTTATACTTATGTTTTCGAGAAAAACCGAATTTTCAACCAATTTACATCTCCTTTTGGCTTACTTGCTTTTGAATACAAAGAATATCCATATTTTCATAATATGTGGGCGTCCGCATGTAAAAGGCCCTTATGGGCGGTTTGGAGTTACGTATAGGGACATTAGTTCAGTTTAATTTATGTGCGGGCGGGGAGCCCCTTGAAGTCCCCCTGGCGCTCAAGCTATAAAGCCACTTGTGCCATACCCTCAATTATTCGCTCTTAGTAGTTGACCCCAGATCTCTTGATGAAGTCTTGTATGTCAACCACCCATCGCGTTATAATTTTTTCATGATCCATAAAATGGAATCAAAAAGTTTGCTGCCTGAGTCTACCTAATGCCAGGTACTGGCATAAGACATGCAGAGATGTTTTATCATCCCCGCCGCATTTCCTTTCCTGCACTCTGTAGTGGGGTTATACCCCATCTTGTGCATGTGATAGTTTAGGTAGTTGTGCCCTGTGAACATCTGAACCACTGTTCTTATGTCTTTCTTGGGTAAGCCCACGATTTCCCTGGCTCTGTCCATCTTGTACGTATCGCTGAGGATGGCTTTCCCCTGTCGGCAACACTGGGTTTGTTCCCAGTATTCCTGGTGCTTCGTCCGGATCCAGCTTTTGATGGCCATCGCGATGCAGCGATATGCTAGTCCCAGTACCGGTTCCGGTCTTATGTATTCACCAGGAACCCATATGAGAGCCACGTTCTTTTCTGGAAATTGGTTTAATGCCTTTTCACATTCCCAAACCAGCTCTGATGTTATGTATGGTTTTGTCACTGCAGTTAATGTCGCTTGGCTGTCCGAGCAAATTGTAATCTGTCTACCAGCAGCGTTTTCTGCTAATAATGTCGTAGCACAGCGTAGGACGACCAGGACATCCACATGAAAAACGGTGGCATGCTGCCCAAGCGAGACCCTTATTCCCCTGCTTCCCGTGCTGTCATAGATTCCTATTCCTGACCCTTCCACTCCTCTGGAGTCATCTGTATACCAGATTTCACCTTGATCCCTTATATATGGAGGCACACCCTGCCAAGCCATTAATCCTTTCCCTTTGTAAATAGGGTTCTTGGATTGGGACCATACCAGTCTGCACCACTGACATGCGCCTGGCGAGAACAGCCGAGGCGCATTTACAATTTTATAAAAAAAAACATCGAAAAGGAGTTGAAAATCCGCTACAGAAAAATAATTCAGAAAATACAGAAGAAGAAAAAATGGCATTTGCTTTCCACATATCCCTGCTTGGGATGCAGACGCGGAATGTCTTGGTAAAGTTGCCTAATTTCTAGAATTGGCAGTGTGCTGATGTCCCTTGGGAGCCTAGGGTGTCTAATCCCCCAAGTCCATCTATTTGCTCTTGCCAGGCGCCCCATCGCGTGAGTCGCCCTGGCAGTTATCGCAACATGTAGAGGTTCCTCACAGAGCATGAATCTTATCGCCGCTGTGGGCGTAGTTCTGATAGCTCCCGTAACACCCCTAAACGTTAGCGTTTGCAATCGTCGCAGCCTGTCCTCCACCTTTTTAGGTATCACGCGTGATGACCAAGCCACGGCCGCGTATATGAACCTTGGTTTAAGGACAGCCTAGTAGAGTCATGCAAACATTTTAGGCACTAGATCCCACATGAACACGAAGGCTCTTGTGCACATCCGAAATGTCATGATAAACTTCCTGCACTGGGTTGCAAGATGCTTTGCCTAGTTCAGTTTGCTATTTGGGATTACCACCAGGTATTCAACCGAGTCTGAGGTCGTCAGCCTCCCATCGCGAAATGCAGGGGCGTCAAGTTTCGACACTTTGTATTTTCTCGTGAAAATGACCAGACTGGTCTTTTCCGCATTTACCGAGAAACATGAGCTGTCGCACCAGAGCTCTACAATGCGCAGCGCCGACATTGTAAGACCCATCAACGTCTCCATATGACCCCCTGACTAGGATTACCAAGTCATCTACATATCCCTGGGTATTAACCCTTCCTCGTTTAGCCTGCAAAGGAGACCGTCCACTACAATGCACCACAAAAGGGGTGACAGGATACCCTCCCCCCTTGTGGACATCCCCTAGGCCTTCGCCCCATCTGGCTTCGAGTCGCCTCCAGCGTAGTATGCTTCCTATCCACCTTACTAGCTGGACTAGCACGCTACACCTTGAAGCCTCTCGACAGATGACTTCTGGAGGGGTATTGCTACAAGCACCCACTATATATACAAGAAGGTGCCCACAGCGTACCCTCACTGTTCAAGCTGCTCCTCCAATTCTTCCATGACAGAATGGAGCCCGATTTCTACATAGAAGCCTGCCTGAAAGGCATGCTGCCCTCTGTGCAGCGGAAGAAGCTACAAGCAATTCATCCGGCGATCCTCTCTAGCGTTTCCTGGACGAAGGACGTCAAGCTGATTGGCCGGAAATCTTTGGCAACAGTGTAGCTCTCCTTCCCAGGTCTAGGAATGAAGGCCACTCGGCCATCCTTAAATGCCGACGGCACGTGTTTTAGGGCAATGGTTGCCCTAAATAGTTTCGTCACTGGGAGAACAACGAAATTTATGCCCTTATGTAACAGCGCTGGATAGACACCATCTACCTCTGATGATTTAAAGGGGCAGAAGGATACAACGGCTAATTACACCTTCTTGATATCAAAGACCTTACAGGCGAAATTCTAGTTGGCCTTCTCCCTCTTTTGGCCCAGCCTTCCACCTCTCGGTCGGTTTGTGTTATCTAAAACCCCGGGAAGTGGACTTCCATCAGGTGATTCAGCGTTGCTTTTTCGTCTTCGGCAAACTCAACCATCATCGAGCCTTATGAGCCCAAGGCGAGCTTCCGGATTTTTTTGCCAGGCTCTTGTGGACCCGCGCTGTTTCCGGAATGTTCTTTGATTCCTCGTAGAAGCCGATCCAATCTTCCTGTTTATAAATTCTAATACTTTTATTGTATTCATGCTAGGCCGTCTTATAGATGTCCCAGTCTCAAGGCAACTTAGTTTTGTTTGCCCTATTGCACAACGCTCTAGCCTTTTTACGGAGTTTCTCCAGGTGGGTGTTCCACCATTCTGCTCCTTTCCTAGACTTAGTTGTATTTGTAGGGCAATTGTTCTCATATTATGTAGTCAGAGCCCTTCGCAGAAAATCCGCGGCAGCTCTAACTCATCTATAGAACCGTAGCTTGCTGGGAATTCCACAAGCCTGTCTTTAAGTTCTTCTTTATGAGTCCCAAAGTGTATTCCTGGGGTTTCTAATCTTTGAAACCGCCCCTTTTTCTAGGACTAACAGGAACAATATATATTTGTGGTCCGAGAGAGACTCCTCATCGGAGACTCTCCAGCCTTCTATCTTGCTCCTCAGTGCTTCCAAGCATAGAGTCAAATCGAGAACCTCACTCCTGTTTTTAATCTGGAATGTGGGAGTATCTTCCCGATTTAGAATCTTCAGCTCAGTGCCCGCTAGGTATTCAACTACATATCTTCCTCTGCGGTTGACGTTTGTGCTACCCCACATTGTATGGTGGGAGTTTGCATCACAGCCTAACAGCAGAGGAATCCTGTTCTCCTGGCAGAGCTGAATTAGAGTCTCCACCTCTCTAGGAGGCGGGGGCCCCTCAGCATCGCCTGGGAAATAAGCCGAGGCGATAAACACCTCTACCCTTTCTCCGCTACTACCCTTAAGCTTTGCCTTCATAACGGTGTGGTCTCTGGAGCAGAGCTTAGGAACCAAAATCGCATCTATACCCTTGACGGTTATGCATGCCCTTGGTGCTTTTTCGCGGACCCCTTATATATGGAGCCACACCCTCCCAAGCCATTAATCCTTACCCTGTGTAAACAGGGTTCTTGGATTAGGACCATACCAGTATGCACCACTGACATGCGCCTGGTGAGAACCGCCGAGGCGCATTTGCTGTGGTGCAAATTAATCTGCATCATGGAGATTCTGGTTTCAGCCACTGATAGACTAATTCAAGGCGTCTCCGGACGCTCCTGGTGCCCTCCTCTTTCCTGCAGAACAAGCCTGAGGAGTTGCTCCATATGATGTTTCCGCAGGCATGGCCCCCTGTGAGGTGCATTGCTGGCGCTAAGCGGGCTCTCCTTCCCTACACTACTGCGGTTCCATCTCTTTACGGAGAGCCCCATTGTCTGTTCTTCCACCGTGCCAATAAGATTCCTGTCATCGGTAGCAGAAGTCTGCACCGCTCCTGGTGGGCTGGCCCCGAGAAGCCGCCCACCTTTAGCGTTAGGTTAGTCGAGGGTCCCGGATCGGAGCCCTAATTGATTTTATTTACTTTTTTCATGTTGCTTGCAGGGGCGGGTCTACATACTATGAGGTTCGACTTGCTTGTCCCAAAGTCTCCGCTCAGACACCTCGTTTGTTACCCGACATGTCCGCCTCGACTGAGGAAGCGCGCCGGGGTGTTCAAGGATTTTTTAACCCTAGTGCCATTCAGCCCTTGACACGGCAACACATCGCGTCTTGGGAGCATGAGAACTCGGGCTATCAATATTCCAGGAGACTTTGCTATTACCTGCTGGAAGGACCGCTTCTTAGTTTAGGTCCCATAGACTAGAGTCTGTCAGTTCCCTAAAGCAGTTACGCCTCGCAATGCAGCCCCTCGATCTGGTTCACCTATTCCAGATCTATAGTCCGCTGAGAACCTTAAGCCCTTGCACCAGTCACAAGGTTCCGCGATCCCTAGGGGGAGTATAGGGACATATAGCTGGCCAAATTCCCGGAATTTGAGGTCCAAAAAGTTTGAAGTTGGAACTTCAAAAAACTTTTTTTTTGTGAAAAACGCATCTAAACTTGGCGAGTTCCATGATCACACGTGTTATACTTTTTCGTCGAACGTGAAATATACCTACTTCCGGTTACTTTCTGGATATAAGTATAGTCTTAATAGATTCACTTAATAGTTTCAGTATCTTCCCCCACTCAAACCCAAAAATTGGGGGATCGAAAAGTGCTAAAAAATTGTCCAAGTGATATTTGGACGTCCCCTTCAGACATAAAACGGTACCAGAGGAACGTGTGTGCGTTTTTATTTGAAGGATTTTTTTTCACTATAACATTATTCACCCTAATTTATATATGTATTATTAAACTTTCAGTAATCCACAGAGTAAAAAAAAAACAATTTGATAATATTGCCGGTACTCAAAGCTACAACCTATAAAAAACTACATATTTTAACAACAGAAATTTATTTCGAATTTAATCTGTAATAGAGTCCCTCATGAAATGGACGGAAAGTCGCCATTTTCTTAATATATTGCGTTGCTTAGATTTTAATTTTTAAGCCACAAATTCAGTTACTTTTCTATTTGTTCTTTATATTTGAATTTTACTACGTAATAAAACGTCGGATAGTTGGAGACCACTTTTCTCAAACCTCTTTTTGTCAAGGCCCGAGTCGAGAAATGGTGACATCGACATTATCATTTATGAACCAAATGATGATTATGGATTCCGAGAGCACAGTTTAGGTTGGTTAGGTTTTATCAAAATTGAACTTCATGGTAATATCTAACGATTATATTAGTTTATATATTTATTATTATAGGCATTTTATAAGCTTGTGAATTAGAGCATCAATAATCTTCGCCTTTTTAAAATAAAGAAAATTAGAAAATTGCATTTTTTTAAAAGTTTTATAAAGAGAAAATTATAGATGATTCAGGATGGTGGGTTTATAAACACATTTTTTTGCTATTACATAGCTATTTAATTATTATATAGGTATAAGTCTCTGATAAAGAAGCATGAGCCAGAAAAATAAATTTGGTATTACCTTCAATATTCTCAATCTAAGAAGAAGATTGTAAATGTTATTCATCAAAATGAAATATAATCCAACGTTTTATACTTTTACCTTCTTATTTGACCAATTCTTCGTATACCGGGAAATTTATAAAGCAGAACGTTCTATGTACAAAATTATTATTTGTTCCGCTTTAGCTCTAGGTTCCTTGATTTTATTTTCATATCACAGGTATATGTTTGAACTTTATTTTTCAGTCAAAATAGTTTACTAGCAGCAGTTTAAAAGTATATCAATGCAAAATTTGCGATCGTTAAAAAATCCTCAGAGTAAATGTAATAACGACTTATATTGCGGAAACAAATAATATTTTATTTTTCAAAATATCATTTGCAATTGCGCATGAATGCCACGCCACCCACATCAAACTCTTTTTCTCCAACCCCGACAACCCATTTCTCTCTTTTCTACCTTGCTCACCCATTTCTCTCTTTTCATTCTCATACTTCACCTCACTTTTCCCATTCACTCCCTTACCAATTTAAAACCAACTCTATGCACAAAAGCACAAGAGTCTGAAAAATAAATAACAAAAACCAAACGCAAACTTGCTTTTCTTAATTTTTTTCCGTGAAAAATCTACAATCGCAGACTTTTTACTGATTTCCTCGCCACATGAATTTGATAGCTGAATGCGAATAAGAATATGCAGTAAAAGACTACTTCTATAAGGCGAAGCTCATTTATATTTTGTTTCGAAGATAACACTGCTCAGCAAAATGTGACACGGAAGGGGGGGGGGGGGTTGAACCAAGTTTAAATGAAAGCATCTCACGAACATTTGAAGATGTACACTAAGAAATAAAGTCATAAGATTAATATGATAAATATTGGTTAACATTTTTTTATTGAGCATGGTTGTCTAATACCGCACGAAGATACGAAGATGAAAATGAAAATAATTGGAGAGTTTTTTCAACTTAATTTTTGTATTTAATTACTAAGAAATGAAGATATTATATCATACAGTTCGCCATGGCCCGACCGAAAATTCGCACCTGGGATTCAATGTAATTGTTCATTTATACTACATATTATGATATTATTTTTTTCGTAACTAACATTCTTAAACAAATTGTTTGACTTAAAATTGTTTAAATAATCGAAAATTTAAATTATTTTTGATGGAAATTCATCTTTCTATCCAATTTTCATAGATTTGGAAATTCTGACAATTTTTCGTTACTAGTATCATTCTAATAATAAATTACAACGATTTCAAGATAAAATAATTTTTTTTTCTACAACAAACTGTAATACTGAAGAGTTATTTTGAATCAATTATTTACAAAAATCAACTCATATATTATATATTCACAATTTTCGTTTATATAGAAGATCCTATTTTTGAAATTGCTAAGTTTGCCACTATATTTGTTTATATATTGTTGCACACAACAATAAAAGCCTGAAGAGTCTGAGAACATTAAAAATTTTATTTTGAGAATTTCTAAAAAAGAAACTTCAAAATCCGTAAATTATTAAGCGATTTCGATGTTTTTTTTACAAATGTTCAGTATTAAATGCTTCAGAACAAAACTAAGCCTGATTTTTCAATTTGATTGTGTGGACCTAATTATTTAAACGAATAGAACGTCAAAATCAGAAAATTCACTAATTTTTGTTTCTAAAGAAAAATAAAAATGAAATCGTTATGTACACTGCAAAAACTAGTCATCTCTTTTTTATGGTATCATATTTTGTGTGTCCTGTTTTTGAATAGGAGAACTGCATGCTATTATTTTCAATGTGAAACAAACGACTCTGGGTTCCCACTAGTGGTCTCATTTTAGTACCACTCGACACTGTTTTTTTAGTCTTAGTCTAATACCTGAAATTAGCACTGAAATAATACTTTATTTTAAATTGTATTATAATGAAAGTACGTACAATTCAGGAACATAAATATTTAGCAGTATATTATCAGAGTATAGTTAGCTATGCGGGAGCGGGTAGTACAGGTCAACATATAGTCTGTCAGTTGAAGGTTCAGTAGTACAAGCTGTCGAATAGTCAGCAACTTTATGGGTTTTTAGGAGATTGATAAAAGAGTATCAGGTGCAAAATTTGTAATTTTACTTCTTTTTATTGGGGTGGGTGGAAGGGGGTTGTCTGGAACTATAAGGGAAAAACGGCAGATCCAGTCATAAAGGTCGACGAATAGTTAGTCAAAGAGGATCAGTAGTGTGTTAAAAGAAAGTTCTTTAAAAATTTTCCCTAGAAACTATTCTCTGAATATGCTAATCTTTGTCCCTTAATTAAAAACTTTTTTAGATAAATCACTAAGTATGCCCATCAAAAGGATTCCAATTGTAAATCATCTGACATGGGTAACCTGTACCAATTTGGAATAATCAATGCAACCGCACCCGAGTTTAAACACAAATAAAGGGGATAGGTTCTGAATTTTACGACCCGGAGAAATATGCCAAACCTGAAAGCTTTCTAGTTTTCAATTACAGAAATCATTCATGCTTGACAACATTTCATTTTTTATGTTTTTGCATCGATATTAAAAGCTTACCTTTTAATTTTATTTCATTCAACCATGAGAAGCTTAGAATTTAAAAGGTTCTTGCTTTATAATACTGAAAACTGCACTCTTGAAAAAGCAAGATCAATGTAACACCGAGTAGAACCTATAAAAGCCCACAATTTAGCGTTGAAGTGTGTTTCTCATGCGGGGTGAAAAATACTTAGTGTCGATTAAAAAAATACATTTTTATTTGAAGAAGATAAAAAATCAGCTCCGATTCCGGACCCTATAAAATTCCACATTTTTAACAGTGTGGGAAATGGAAATGTATCTGAAAATGATTCATCATGAAACGAAATTTGTAATTGAAACAGAAAAATGCTGAAAAATAAAATCAATGAAAATAAATTATATTTGAATAAATAATTTTTGTTTTTGAAACAGCCAACTGTAACATCGATTCAAGGATTTTCTATCTCTCAATTAGCTATGTGACACCATGAGTTTCAGATGTCATAAAAAATATAAACTTCAAGTAAAAATATTTGATTAGTAAAAAATACGGAGAAACGAAATAAGATTTAATCCAAGTTTTGAAAATTACGAAAGTTTGGGTAGGTCCAGGGGCTATCGTGGTGGTGGAATTTCCCTTACGCAAGCCAAAAAGTTTCGCGAACTGGCCACCTCGCGACAAGGTGCACCTTGTCGCGAGACATCCAAAATCTAGATGCAATCCACTTCATATTTCTAATTAGTCACAACACTATTTTATGACATAAATATAACTTTTTTAAAAATATTTTCAAAAATGGATTAACGAAGAATTAAATCTGCAACTTTGCTTATCAGTAGATTTTGTTTATCGAGATTCTTTACTTTCGTGAAATTTTGGCATTCCAATCCAAACATAATTATAAATACAGTGAAGTCTCGCCTATTTGAAGTCGCACCTATTTCAAGCGGCATTTATTTCAAGTCCCTCATACTCGGCTATTTCAAATTGCGCAGTTCCGTTACCTCCCACCACTGTCCCTGTACTGGCTGTACAGTCACGCCCGCTTCAGTGGCTGACCAATTAAACAGAGGCCTAAAGAGCAAGGAAGCCCTGGTTGGTTTGAATGGAGAATTTTAGCATGACGTCATGGGAATGCAGACAACTTTTCGAAGAAAATATTCCAAAACGTAAAAGTAAGTCATAAATATGCGAATAGTAATATTTGCCAAGTGTAAAATCTATTTTCTCAGTCATGTTCCATTTTTTAGTCGGTTGACGACCTTTCAGTGTCACGAAATGAAATGAAATATCCAATATTTCAGGTTAGTGTATCAGATCCGATACTCTAACCTAAAATTTCGGATAGTTGATTGTATTTCGTGAAACTGTAAGGTCTTCAGCCGATAAAAGGATGTATATGTGTATACAGGTCCCCAGACCTGTGTACACGACCGTCAAATAGGCCCATATAATCTGCAAGTCAATATTTCGGACATGTTGAAAGAATGAAAGATGAACGACTGACCAAACAAGTGTATAAAGGTAAAGTAAATGGCAGAATGCCCAGAGGTAAACAGCCGAAAGTATGGTTAGAATCTGTGAATGAGACATTAATCTGAAGAGACATAAGAAGCCATAGAAACACGAGAACTTGCATGAAAAAATGCATGGACGTGAAGGAAGCTAAAGTAGTATGCCAGGACAGAAAAGTGTGGCGACAAATAATTTGTAAACAAAGTGAAAATGGAGTGAATGGCGCCTGAAACAAAGACCTTGGATACTAATGGGCCCAAGTGGGGAACCACACATAACAATTTTGTGCGGCTCTTCACTTGGGGTGATCGCTAGAGAGATTGATCAGCAACCTGGGTCAGAGCAGTGTTGCGGAACAAACGTGTCATTTAAATAAATAACACGAGAATTCTAGATCAATCTAAAAAATGTATACCCCCTACCTCACATTACTTTGTGGTTTACTCAGCTGGCTGACCAAAATTGACTATATCTACTACCACTACATGACTTGCTCGCTTATACCTCAGCTATCTTCATATTCGCTAGGAATAGACATAATTTATTTAATGATGTTTTGACCTCAAAGCAATTACCAACTACCAATATTTTACTTCGGTGAGAAAACAAAACGTAATCTACTGCTCATTTTGCCCTGTCGTTGAGTAAGTCCATTCATTGGACTTTAAACACACCGAGCAAGTTACGCCTACCCCGAAAGGGAAATGGCTTAATGTTATTATAATTATAATAATAATAATAAAAATAGTTCAAATGAATTCTTCTGTCAATCCCTGGTTTGAACATTTGATAAATATCGTTGATTCGTTTCTGACAATATTTGTAGCTAGATCAAGGATAAGATTTGTATAAAATTTGACCCCCCCCCCCCGTTTTTGTCAAATGTCCACGTTTTGAGATCCTCTGAAGCCGAAAATAGGTTTTTACGAATGTGTCTGTCTGTATGTATGCATGCATGTCTGTATGTATGCATATATGTCTGTATGTATGCATGTATGTCTGTATGTATGCATGTATTTCTGTATGTATGTCTGTCTGTGAGCACGATAACTTTTGAAAAAATTAATTTATTAGATTGGCCTTTCGTGCACTCTTTTAGTGTTGAAAAATAAAGGTCAAGTTCTTTAGCCAGCTATTTTGGATAAAAATTCAAAAAGTTAGAGCATTTTTAACATTTTTTAGACCACTTTTTTGCAAGATTCAGAAATCGTATGTACGGCGGTTCATAGTACTCAAAAAGGCGAAAAATTTATCCGAATGACTTTTTTTGATAGACAAAAAATTACCAAAGTTATAGCATTTACAAAATTCAAAAAAACAAACGAAAATGAACATTTTAAGCCAAGCAATGCACGATATAGGAAAAAGTCAGAAGGAGAAAACGTTGATTTTTGAACACCGTACAATATTGTCATAATGACTTTTTGAATTTTATCGATTGCAGAAAAAAATAATGAAAAATTTCATTTCGTGGTCAAACTATGCAAGATACGAAGAAAAATGAATAGACCAAAATTGTGCATTCAAAAAAGATCCACAAATTTGTTATCAATCACTTTTTGATAGGATTCATCGACCCCAAAAATATATATCTGGTTTAGTGGACATGCAATTTTTTCTTTTCGGTGTGGCTACGTAAAAAGTGACTATTCACTAAAATTTCACACATATTTAAGTGGTTCTTCAGTAGAAAAAGTTTCTGAAATTTCAGTCAATGGTTACTAAAACTTTATTTGTATACTGGGAAATCAGTGGAGAAAGGCTGGACCATCAGCGAGTTTTCACTGATTTGTTTGCCTCTCTACGGAAACAGATTCCGCTGAAATAAATTAAAAGGCAATCACCGTAAGCCTTTTTCTTAGTGTGCATTTTCTCAAAAGCATAAAGAATTACTAACTCGTTTTCATTACGTATACGTTAATAATAAAAATTTAAGATGGAAATACGAGCTTTGCAGAAATTTTAAATATTTAAAAAGTACCCCGAAATAAAGCCAGACAAAAGGAGTTAACACGAGGAAGGTTAATATTCGCGAGTCACCTTTCTAAGCCCATGTATTATTTATTCTCCTGCGAAATTTAAAATAGAACGAACTTGGAGACGGAAACTTTGTTGAACAGATTCATGAGGTAAAAAAGTTTTTCATGAATTTGACCACCGCAATCGTGAAGTACATTACCAAGGTAAGTTTTAGGGAAGCCGCTTGGCCATAACTACCTTTCGTCAAAAGAAAATGACGATAAATGGTGCTCGTTTCTCCTCTGCACAGAGGTATTCTTGCAGCTCGCTTCGCCTTCTAGAATTCATGAGGCGAAAAGCTGGACCGGGGATGCAGGGCATGAACCATTTGCAGGCAAAGCCAAAGTGAAGCGCTCCGGGACCTTCCGTCGAATACAAATTTTAGATTTTGCATAAGCCAGGAAGGTACCCTCGAAAAGGTAAAAGTAGTGTAGGAATGTGTTTGTTCATTGTGCAATGTGCATTTATACCTCGCAATGGTATGGCCTTTTCTCTGACTGCGAAGGATATAACCCTGCATAAACCATGATAAATGTTGTTTTATGAAGTTGGAATGGAATAAGGTTTTGAATGGCTTTACTGAATTTTTACCTGACACAGAAAACCATTGGTGTGAATTTTTTTTTGCATTTGATTTAAACCAGTGAAGTTTTTCATTGCTGTAATTTTTATGTTATTATTATTTTTTTTTACATTTTCATTGCCTTCATTTGTTTTCGTGTAAAATTTTTGTTGCATCATAAAACAACACCGAATTTTGCATACTTTTGAGGCTCGACGTTTAACAGTGAAATTTTCAGGAAACCGAAAAATTGTTTTGAAAATGTAGTTGTGTTTCAAAAGCTCTACTTCATAATATACATATATATGTATCTTTTGAAAAATAGTCACCATCAGTGTTGCTAACCCTTTTCTGAATTGGTCGAATGAAAAAGATTCGACCAAATAAAATCCTAAACAAAAAAAAAGAAACATTTTTTTAAGATACTGCTTTCATAACGACACAATTCTACAAATTAGAGGAATTTATTCTAACTTTTGGCGCTTCGTGGGCTACGCTGGAATCCTTATAACGAGGGTCAGATGCACGTTTGCCTGTCCACCATTTACGACTTCTAGCTGCTACAATGTTTGTTCTACAGGGTTGCAATTTTTCATGGATGTGAACCAGCCTTAGATTATTCCATGAAAACTATTTTCATCCGTTTGTCTGTAATGGCTTATTTCAGCAGTGATTAAAGACTAAGAAAAATGAGGAAATTGGTTTTTTAAGAACTTTATGCTTTATGAACTTTATGCACATCGTGGGTGTGGTGAGCCCACACTTGTAGTTATTTATGACTACAAGAAAAACCTAGAAACACTACCCGAATCGGGTAGTGTCACGCCTACCCTGAAAGGGAAATGGTTTAATGGTATATATATATATATATATATATATATATATGCTGGAAGCTTTTTTTTAGGTCGATTTTCTTCAGAGATAGCTCCAATCAAATTTCTATATTGTAGTGTTGTTTTTTTTATCATCAGTGGTTGAATGCAGATATTAAGCGAAATTTTGTTTTTTCAGACCCTATGCTGTGGAAGCTTTCTTTTTAGTCCAATTTTCCTTGAGAAAATTAACTATGTTATACTGACGATTTTTTTATCAGTAGCTAAAAAGTTAGGAAAATGAGGAATTTTGGTTTTTTACATTACTATGCTGGAAGCTTCTCTTTTAATCTGATTCTTTTCGGGACAGATTAAATTAAAGTTCTTGGCGTGTAGATTATAGATGCACCGTAAAAATGTGTTATGTTATACTGTTGATTTTTTTAGTGGCTTAAAACTCAAAAAATAAGGAAAATTTATATATTCTAAAACAAGGAATATTTAAATGTATTACCCAAAATATTTAACTTTTATATTTTTATTCAATATTATTACTATTGCAGCATACGAAACCCTTACTGGAGGGCGCCTAATGATCCTTTTGACTGGATTTTTTTTTTACAGTAAGGTTATTGGAGGAGTTTGACTTTCATTTTTTTTAATGTTGTTGTTTAATTCGTATTAACATAAGGAATACATGAATGATTTAAGATATGCTGAAAGAAAAAGTCGTCTTGTTTGCATAATTATCTCAAGAACTGAAATTTTCTCTTAATATTTTTTCCTAAATTTTGTTGTATCATTCATTGTTTATGAGACCAATCCCTGAAATATAATTTTATAAAAAGAATCTCCATGGCTAAAAAATTATTTTCGCCCGTAACAAATTTACAGGATGTTTTTTATGTTATACGTAAAAACTTAATAAAAAATCGTAAAAAATATGAAGTTGTGTTTCTCGAACAAATATCGACTTTTTAAATCTCGTTTCAAATATTTAAAAAAATCTCTGCCGTTTCGTTAGTTTTAATAATTTTGTATTTTGTGGTAGAATCTTACGAAATACCACCGAATTATAAGAAAATAACGGAGAAATTCACATCAATAAAAAGCTATGGAAAATGAAAGGAAATTCTATAGAAGTATTTCATACATACATATTACATGTTGATGAATGAAATAGTATATTGCGTGACGAGTGTCGATAGGCAACGATTTCACGAGTGTCAAGTTAGCTGCCCGAGTCATGCATACAATTTTTCATCATATCGATAATCGAAAATTCGACTTGTGATGCCTGTGGAGCGGGTCGACAACCGAATTTTCTACCCTAGGGAAGAAAGTGGAAGAAATTGATCTGTCACTTTCTTCCCTAGGGTGGAAAATTCGATTTTCGACCCGCTCCACAGTCATCGAAAGTTGAATTTTCGATTGAGGTATGATGACAAATATTTTTTTTTCATCGCGCCTCTATTGAAACTTCAAATTTCGATACCTGTAGAGCGGCTTGGCACATGGTGTTTGCATCCCTAGGGTTGAAAATCCTTTGTCTTCGACAATAGATTGTAAAAAAATAACTAAATTGGGGGGAAAAATTGAATAAATTAAATAATACAATTAATTAAATAATTTTGTGGAATTTATAACTATTTTATTCTTCTAAAGAAAAATTGTTTTTCAAATAAATGAATATTTTGAAACATGATTTTCAATTTCTAAAAAGCAGAAGAGGAAGTTCCATAGTCCAGTTCGTTTTGCACTGATCGAATTGAAAGTACTTTGATGAAAGATATGATAATATGCGAAAGTAAACTGTTTATATTTTCCTATTTCAAACTCATTGAAGGATATACAAAAGGGACGTGTCCTTCGAATTTCACTATATTGAGATCCCTCTCTAAAGAAGACAAACGACGAAGTTGATTCCATCCGATTTTTCTTTACCTAAAAAGGCTTGAAAGTTCTTCAACTTTTCAATCCTCATGTATAAATAGTGCATGTCAGTTAAAAAAGATTTCGAAAGAATTCAAAAGAATTAAACAAAATGCAAGTAATTTAAAAAAAACTTCATCAGATTTTGCACACATATTTCAAAAGGACTCGAATAGAGCAGAAAAAAATCTTTTAATGTTACAGGGGTCCAATATTAAAATGGTAACATCGTAACTTTTTATATAGAGCTTACAGAATTTTTTGTAATTTTTACAGAATTTTCAGGTATCTTGCAAAATTTACGAATATAAGTAAGGACAGTACAGTTTTTTCTGTGAATCTTAAAAGAAGTGTCGGTAAATCATAGAGGATTTTATGTAAACATTACAGAAAAACGCATGCTGCTGCCATTTTATAATATTAACAGAATCTTTTTTCTCCGTGAAATAATTATAAATATTTATATTTTAAACAATTCTAGTCTACAACATCCTAATTATATAGAGAATTCAAAAGATCTCAAAGGATTTTAAAGGCATTAATAAAATTTTTATAAATTTTAAGAGATCTTAAAGGTTCTCATCGGATTTTGCGAAATTTCTAAGGTTTTACGGGATTTAAAAAGATTTCACGGAATTTTATAGGTTTCGAATAAATTATATAAATTTCAAATATTACTATTCTATACATTTATAGGTGATTTCCGAAATCGATTTATTAACGTTGATTTTAAATAACAGTGAATGATTATCACTATTTGTACGTAACATTTCATATAAAATGTCCAATAACGCCCCTTATTAATTTATCTTACCACAAAATGAGAGAATGTTTTGAAACTCTATAGTCAAAATCAAATAATTGTGAAAACAGTCATTTTTCCCATATTACAAATTTTTTATCTATTCTGCATGTATTATTAAAAGGTTTTCGAAATTTTTTTGTTTTATCATAGTTGCATATGTGACCTTTAGCAACGTATACAATTCATATCCATAAAAAATACATTTCTTAATGTCTTAGTTTTTTTATTTCCATACTCTCTTAATTTAAAAATATATATTCTAGGCGATTTGGAATTTTTCACAATATTGTCTAAAGTAGTCAACTTTTTGTCAATCAACCTTATGATCAAAACATTTCTAATTCTGGAGAATTTAAGAGATTTCGACAGATTTTACGGGGTTTTAAAATATTTCGCTGGAGTTTAGAGATCTTACAAGAATTTAATGGAGATTTCAAGAAAATAAAAAATTTTACGCAGGATTTCACAAGATTGAAAAAAAAAATTAATAAATATTTTAATGGATTTCAGAACTTTTCACCAAGCTGGTATCAAATAAGCTCAATGATGACTCAAATACGTTTTGCTTAATTTAAATGAGTTCTTTTTAACCTCGTTTTCAACCTGGCGAATTATAATTAATTATTATAATATTTGTTTGCCTGGCAACAGATTAAAAACTGAGTTTTTAGTCTCAAAGAAATCCATTCATTAAATTGATTATCTGTATTTTACTTTAAACAATAGTGTTGATAGGGGTAAGTTTGATATTAAATTGAAAAGTTACACTTTGATCAATGATATTTTTAATATTTTAGAAGATTCTTGTTTCAAATTTTGCCAAAATTATTAATTCAAAATTATCTTCGGACTTTCAACTTTTGATCGCCCGCTTTTTCAATCAACAAAAACTTGCCTGAAAAAAATATTTTTTATATTTTTTTGGTAGTGTGTCAACGATTTCGGATTTCCGTCATCACGGGTAAATGTGATACGTGTAAAAAAACCCACTAAAATCCAAATTTTACCAGATTGTTGTTTCATTACTGTTACTAACAGATCTACTTATTATTATGATGTAGGTTTGACATCAATGTTTTGTCATTTATAAGAATATTGACAAGAATAAAAAAGTGAAATTTCAATTTCATATGAAGGTTCAGTGATATTGAAAAACTTATTTTAAATTGTATGATTTCTAAAATGAATTAAAATTATTTGTTTTATAAAAGTATATATATATATATATATATTAAGTTGTTTATTTACTAATAAATAGTACTGACATTTTTATTGCAAAAATGAGGTTTATTAACATGTACAACTAACCACGAACTGTTGACAGATTTTCATTTTTCACAATAAAAAAGAAAATTTTACCCTGAGTCTGGTTTTTAAAGACCCCGATATAATTTGTCATTATAAATAATACAAATGTCAAATAAAGAAAAACAATGAATATTCAAGGAAAATATAATATCTTCTTTCATTACTGAAAAAAATCAACAAAAGGTGCTTTATGCACGAAAAATTCAAATCAAAAGACTGCTTTGTTTTGCGTACCAAATTTTTTCTTTATCAGACTAACCCCTTTATTACAATTGACTCTATGGACCCTATTTAATTTAATTATATAATAAAAATCCTTGGCCTAGAGGGATATGCCGAAGAAACGCATTTCTTGGGATCTAAGCAAGTTTTTCAGTGAAAGGATTTGAAACGAATTCTAAAGAATTCCCGCGTGATTCAAAAAGATTGAAGACTATTTTAAAATATTCCAAAGAATAAGAAATAATATTATTGATTATGAGGAAATTATGAAGATTGCAAGGATTTTCAAAGATTCGAGGGAATTGTGAAGAATTCGACTGAGTCGAGTGGTTGATTCCTAGAAACAAACATCAATGAATGGACTTACTCAACGACAGGGCAAAATGAGCAGTAGATTACGTTTTGTTTTCTCACCGAAATAAAATATTGGTAGTGGGTAATTGCTTTGAGGTCAAAACATCATTAAATAAATGATGTCTATTCATAGCGAATATGAAGATAGCTGAGGTATAAGCGAGCAAGTCATGTAGTGGTAGTAGATATAGTCAATTTTGGCCAGCCAGCTGAGTAAACCACAAACGATGCAAGCGATGTACATGCAAAGGTAAAGTACGACAAACGGACTTCATTTCGGTGCATATAGCTACCGTCAGTTGCTAGTATTCCCAACTAATTTGCTTGGGAAAACCAGCAACAGGCGATCACACACGGCAGGAGTCGAAGCTTAATTCCCTGCAATTTGCATACGGTTGATTCTTAGGGGAATGAAGCGACCCCGAAAACCGACAACCTTCTGTATGCTTAGTTGTAGTTGGTTTAATCTCCTTCTCAAACATCAGAAGTGAGGGCACCGGAAGTACTAATAGGTTCAGAATAGGTTTAGAAACGTAACTTTACATACGTTTTTAGAAGTGTAGCTGTTTTTGCAATCAGGGATATGATACGATTATCACGATTAAAGTTACCAATTTGACTCATCATCATGTAAGCCAAGTGCAAAAAGGGCTGAATTTATGAAAACAATATTTTGTGGTTTTGTTACCTCTCTAGTTTAAATGTATTTATATTATTAATTATGATTAGATAACTAGACTCTTCAAATGATACTTAACCTCGTAAATTACTGACGTCCAACTGAGCAAATTTACAAAAAAAAAGGATAAATTCTAAAATTTGTGAAAAAACTGTTTCTTTATACCTAAAGAGATTTCAAGATGACCAGCATGGCAGCAATAATTAATTTTCAGAATTCCGTGAATTTTCCTTGACCAAATTTTCATTTTTCCTAACCATTCATATTCAGAGACCAGTATTTCAATCTCGTAACATTTTCAACATAAAACCTTTTATATAGGGAATACAAAATTTTTATGTTGGAATTTTTACATCATAAATTTATTTATTCATTTTCACCCAAAAAGATGCCTTTATTACCACAAAATATGAATTTTCTGTACAAAAGAACGAATTTTCAACGAAGCAGTTGAATTTTCGACGAAAAAAAATTACTTTTTAACAAAATAGTTTTAATTTCAGCAAAACAATTAAATTTTCAACCAATTAATTGAATTTTTAACCAAACTATTGAATTTCAAACCTATAAAGATGAATTTTCAAACAACAAAAAATAGACTTCCAGTCAAAACAGATTCATTTTTAACCAAATAATTTCATTTTTTAGAAAGGAGTTAAAGTTTTAACAAACAGATGGATTTTCAATCCAAAAGGACGAATTTTCTGTACAAATAGACGAATTTTCAACAAAACAGTTGAATTTTCAGCCAAAAAGATTATTTAAATTAAATTAAATTAAATTTTCAACAAAGTAGTGGAATTTTTAACTATAAATACTGAAATTTTCTACCTTCAAAGATTGGTTTTCAACCAAATATTCAAATTTTGAAACAAAAGAATTGGATTTGAACTGGAAATTGTTAAATTTAAAAAAAAGACCAATTTTCAACAAAAAATATAATAGTTGATGTTTCAACAATAAGAAAACAACGAATTTTCAAAAATATACCTGAATTTTCAAACATATAATTGTATTTTCAACTAAAAAATACAGATTTTCAACAAAAAAAGTTAATTTAATGTAGATGAACGTTCAATTTCAAAAATTCTTATCCAAACAAAGTAGTTAAACTTCTACCCAAAAAAATGAATATTCTACTAAAATAATGAATCTTCAACTGGAATAGTTCAATTATCAGTTAAAAAATCAGTTTGAAAAAAATTATTTATCAACGAAAGAGAAGAATTTGAAACAAAAATGAATTAAAAAAAAAAGATTTAAAAAAAAAGTGATTCAGTCTTCAACCAAGTAGTTCAATTTTCATTTAGAAAGGATTAATTTTCAACGAATAATTTAATAGTCGATATTTCATTCACAAAAGGTTTAAATTTTATTTAAAAAACTGTTGAATTCATCCAAAAAGGCGAATTTTAAACAAAATAGTTGAATCCTCAATCAATGAAGATTAATTTTCAACCAAACAGTTGTATTTTTATCCAAAAAAAATGCAACTTCTACCAAAACAGATGATTTTTGAAACCAAAAAGATGAATTTTCAACCTATTCATAAAATTTTTAACCGAAAATATAATTTTTAGGAGAAAACAACTGCAAAAAAAAAAGACACAGAAATATATATATATATATAATACAAGGCAACCAGAATCGTATTATTGTAACGCTTTCAAAATAAAATATTTCATGAACGGCATAAAGATATTTTTGAATAAAATTTAAAAATTTCAAATTTATTAGCCTTGACCGTTATTTAACGTGATTCTTATATAGAAATTCCCTGACTTTTTCCTGATTTCCAGGGTTTAGCTGACCTACGATCACCCTGAAGGGTACGTTTCAACACCGGGTGCTGATGCACCCATTTTGATTATTTCTAAATTTTTAACTCTTTTGTCAAAATTTAATCACAAAAGTTTGAAAACGGCGATCAGCGCAGCAGTTTCGCATTTTCTCCGCTGAGTCAAGTTTGGGAACCAAGTTCCTACAGGCTTGAATGGCTGGCGCGACATACCCCTGGTTGCAATACAAGACTTTTTGCTTATTCTATGTCTTTTCATCATCGATTGGTCCATTATTTCCTTGAAATGTAGTTTGGTTTTTGAGACCATTCATTCGTAACATCAAGAGAAATTCACCGTGCGGTTTTTAAAGTTTTTAAAGTTTATGTGGCTGGCACGCTTTTACGTTGACCTAAGTTTGCAAATCAAAACAAAACACAAGCTGTGGCCGCACAAACTTTTTAAGCTAAAGAACCTTTTGGACGTTATTTACAGATTTACCTACTTTCAAGAACTTACGAATTTACCTCCTCTAAAGAGCTATTATATGTTCGTAGACTTGTACCCGAAAAAGTTGCTTTAATCAATACTCGAGCACTCTGGCTGCCAAAACAATTTTGAAGGGAAAAAGTTATTCCTCAGAAATTTGAGTTAACATCAATATTAATAGGTTTTCACAGAACCCGAAACTTTAAACTTTTCTAAAAAAATTCCCTGTCGTTTCTAGGAGTTTGGAAATTTTGAAGCTGCCATAAAAGTAACTATTATCTATTATGCAGAAGATGCAAATGTTTGCATCGATGTGCGCGATAAAGTCAATTACGAAGGTGGTGCAATGAATATGAAGCAAACATGAATTTTCAAAAAAAAATCCCTGTTGTTCCTAGGAGGCTAGAAGTTTTGAAGCCGCCATGAAAGTAACTGTTTGCAGAAAGTAGCAAAATTTTCTTTGATCTCATAATGTCAATTCCGAAGGTTATGTAGTGAATTTAAGGCACAGGTAGGAACATTGTAATTTTCGCCAACCCCCAAACTAAAAGGCGCGTTTCCGTCGGTGGATAGGGGGAGGTTGTGGGAGGCGATGGAGGATAGGGGAGTGGAGAGAGGCCTGATCGAGAGGGTAAGGGAGATATATGAAGAGAAAAAAGATAAGGTAAGAGGAGGACAGGGGATTTCGGAGGGATTCTGGATGGATAGGGGGTTAAGACGAGGGTGTCCGCATAGCCCAACGCTTTTTGCGATTTTAATTGCGGATATGGAAAGTAAGCTGGAGGCCGGAGTAGTAGGAGGAGTCAGGATAGGAGGGGTTAGAATTTGGTCGCTAGCGTATGCAGATGACATTATATTGTCAGGAGGGAGACGGGGAGAACGAGTGTAGGGATTTTAGCGGGGAGTCGGGCGTGTAAGTATGAGGAGAAATTTTTGGAAGAGGGGGGAAGTAAGCTGGTTAGGGAGTGTTGGTGGGAGAAAGAGAACAGGAGAGGGGGTGGGAAGATGGAGGTTGAAAGAGAAAGGTATTTTAGAACGAATGGACTGCAGATGGGTGACGTGAGAAGGATGCATGAGGAAGGAAGGAAGGTATATGAGTTGGTTAAGAAAAACAGCATGGAGAGAGAGAAGACAGCAGGGGAAAAGAGAATAAGAGAGACAAGGTTTAATGGGAACTATGCGTGGATTATGTCAAGGACGAGAGTGCAATATTTGTGTGAGAAAGGAGAGAAAGGAAGTCAGGAGCTTATAGCGAGGATGAGATGTGGGTGCATGGAGGGTTATAATAGGTTCTGGCTCGCTAGGGAAAAGAGGATGTGTGAACTATGTGGGAAGGGGGAGGCAAGAGTGGAGCATTGGTTGGAGGAGTGCGTAGAGGTGGAAAGGAGTGGGATAAGCATGGAGGTACTGATGCATGAAAGGGGGGACAAAAGGGCAGTAGCATGGGTGAAGGGAGTCTTGGGTAAGATGGAGAAGAAGAGAAGGAAGGAGGAAGAGGAATGGAGAAGGAAAGATTGTAAATAGAGGCGGAAGTAAATATGAGTAAATGTAAATATTGTAAATAGTAGATAAGAATTAGGGATTAGCCGCAGAGGCAGAGTTTGGTAATGCGAGGCAAAGCAAGAAAGTAGGGACATGCGTGCAAGGCGAGGCGAAGCGAGGAAGGCAATGCAATAAGAGCGAGCGGCGTTAGAGATAAGGTGTGGAAGGATGTTAGTTTTAAGGGTTAGTTTTAAGAAAATTCTGTAAAATAAGTGTAAGCAAGTCAATTTTTTAAGGCCAGCAGGCTAAAAAAATAAACGTTTATCTAGGAGGCTGCAAATTTGGAAGCTGCGGTGAAAGTAGGTTACTATTGGAAGTTGGAAAAGTTTGTATATCGATGTGATAAAGTCAATTCCGAAGGTGATGCAATGAACTTGAGGAAGACGTAGGAAAATTCTAAATTTTCACCCAACACTTAAATTTTGAAATTTTTTAAAAATTTTGCTGTTGTTTCTAGGAGGCTAGAAATTTTTATGCAGCAATGAAAGAATTGGTCCCAACCCTAGACGTAGGGGGTGAGAGGTCGGATGGACACCCAACCTATTATAAGGGGCGTTGGGGCATGGAAATTATGGAATATCTTTAAATTGCAATTGTAATTGTATCTTTGATTCATAAGACAAAATAATTTTATTTCGCTTATGACCTTTGTATTGCCATGCAAAACAAGAAGGCGGTAACTACATTTGAGATTCGCCCCCCCTCCCTATCCCATTTACAATTGTTTCCAATATATTTGAGTAGAAAGAAATTGCGAATCAGGTTAAGAATCCCAAATGTAGTTACCGGTTTCTTGTATTTCACGGCTGAGTAAAGAATAAAGATGGTAAAAAAGATTAAAAGTGCCAACCGTTCTAGAGCGATAAAAAACATTTCCACAAATTCGTTACCAATGTCACTTACCCCAAAATTGAGAGTATTAAATAAAATATTACGCTAATACGTAAATAATGATTATTGTATTTTTTGTATCATTTGAACAATTTTTAAGCAATATTGAGGTGAAGTTTTAATCTCTATTTAGTTTGATGATATCTAAAGAAATAATTTTTCCGCTGGCTCTACTATTAATGCTGGTATTAACAAATAAATCTTATTCGTGTTAATGGAAGTTCTTGCGAAAAGCACTGAGTAGAAATCCTTACCGTTTGTAATATTGTTGGGATGATCAAGACTATACCCACATTCACTGTGCAATATGTAAGCATCTCCCAAGAATGCAATCTTCCTTATAGCGAAGTTCTTCTTAGAAGAAATTACTTCGGAAACACCGAATTACAAAAGTTGTACCGCCGGGTAGTAAAAGTTAGAGCTACACTTTTTTTAACCAAAAAGGTTCGGTTTACTAAGAAGATTCCGTAAAAAATGGTATACACTGGTCTGGTCGTCAGGGGTATTGGTAAATTATTATATTTAACCAAATGTTGTCAACTGGGTCCAAAGCATTTGATTAAAAACACATACATAGTTGCCTCAAAACATGAAACTTCAATCACTGAATTCTATTAATAAAATATTGTCACACTGCAATAATGCGTTTCGCATGTTGAAATATTTATTTGAAAAAATAATATATCGTGCTGAAGCAGAGGTCATTATTAAAACTTGTAATTATTATTGTAGAATAATATTACATGCAGCACTTTGATAGGTGTAATTTAATAATTCAGGGATTAATATAACAGATTAAATGCAAAATTGTAAATATTTATTATTATCCATCAATTTATTTATTTATAATCATTATACGTAAATGTATTCCAATATAATGACTTTAACGTGTTTATTTAGATGAGAACATAAATAAATTACAGGTTAAAATCGTGAAAATTTCACTTGTGTTATTTTAAAAGTGGGATTTAAAGGAACCCTGTGGGGACGCAAAAAGTAGTTAAGGAAAAACATCCACCGTCAACCGGGGTAATTAAGGATTAAAATTCACGAATTTTTTAGATCGCGCCTCGTCAAAAATAAGAAAATGTACTCAATTTTGTGTACCATATGTTCTTGAGAGTCTTCTGAAGATATCCTGCAAATTTAAGTTGAAAAAAAATCTCCTTCGAAGTTATTAATAATCAAAATTTACATTCCCAATGGGGTAATTAGTGATTAAAATTTGTTCTTTATTTGGAAATCACAGAGTATAATAATGAAAATAATTTGACTTTTTAATATTTTTTAAGAATACCTAGGTATGTTTAGAATAACAAAGTTTTTTCAGGTTCTAGGAAGAACAATTGTTTGCAAATTTTTATTCAATACTTTTTGAATTTTTTCATTAAAGCAATATTATTTGTAATATAGTTTACCATAATTATTTTTACTTCGTTTAAGCATTTCTTTACGTACGTTTCCATTTAAAGAGGTAAGTATTATTGACCTCATAAATAATATCCAAATATCAAAAAATTACATTACATTTATACAGGAATTTTAACTTTCTTTGTAACTTTCTTTTAAATAAATTTTGTAATGCTATTTCATAATTTATATAGTCAAATTTCAAATTGAAATATTAATTACACCAGAGACTCGATAGATGAACAATCTCGGGGGTTGCCTGAAAATGGCCTTGTTCATATAACGCGTACAGCGAAACGTAAACAGTCAGGGCCGCCTGAACCGTTTCCATAATATTGCGCAATCTACTTGACTGAGTAGTATAGTGCATGCGTCCCTTCAGAGGCGGAGTCGCAACCGTCTCTCGCCCTGCCCCCTGAGAAACTGTGCGGACCAGCAATTCTAGGAATTCATATAACGCGTTCGATCGCGCGTTCAAATAGCGAGTCTCTGGTGTAAATAGGGATATTAGGTTAATGTCAGAAAAATAAAAAATAATGAAAATATATAGGAAATTAATTCATATCTAGATATCCCCTATTTTAAAGCTCCATTATTGCCTGGTTATAATTTAATGTATTTTATTCAAAATAAAAATACTGGTCAGGGTTTTGCTAGCGTCCCTTTTTTAATAGGGCAAAGTAGGGCAATTTCTGAACGGGTTGACTGAACTTTAACCAAAAGCCTTTTTACATACATTTATGACATGGATTTTAAGCTTTAAGTCTATAGATTAACCCTCAAACGGCACACTTCAACCCAGCATACGTAAACAGCACACTAGTGCGAATTGGGATTTTGTCATTTCAGCTGAATATTTTAATATGAAAATAAAGTTCAAAATATGCGTATAAATATATGATTTTGGGGTAAAATTTCTTGCCCAATCCGTTGGGGCAGCTTAAATTTATTGAAAATTATATAAACTTATAACAAAATTGTTATTAAAAAAGGTGTTCTGGAAAAATAGACATTTTCAACAAAAAAACATACTTTGTTCAAAATTAAAGGTATTGCAACGAAACTAACGAGGCTCTTTATTTAAATAGATGTTCTTTCATACAAAAAATATGCCAATCCGATAAAATTATATTAAGTATTTTTCCCGATGTGTCAGATTTTCGGTATTTTCGTATGAAGTATATCACGAGTGCAGGACAGCACACATGGTTTTTTTTGTAATATAGAAGCATATTATTGCAAAAATAGTGTTTCTCAGGTCAAATTTTGAAAATTTTCATTTTATAATGACTTTGTGGAGCTCTCCATGTGGCTAATTGGTCAAAAGATTGATCAGTGAACTGTGTCAGGGCGGTGATATGCGATGTGAGGGCGCGTTAGGAAAGATTAAAAGTACATAGAATATTTAGAGAAAAGAACAATTTTTTATTACCTATGTTTTAGAAAAAATTAACATTATTTCATTGTGAAACTATTACTCTCATGACAAACATCATTGAACATTATTCATTAAAACCAATGCAGTCAACGCAGACAGAAGCTCTGTGGTCGACGCACATCGTCTTCAGACTACTCTGCTAATGCCTGTAGAACAGTCCTAGAAGTTCGCAAATTGTAACGACGTCCTTACTCTGCCATTCTTAATATAAAAAAAGGATTGTTGAAAAAATATTATCATATCAATTGAGAGTCTAACATTAGTGAGTAATTGTAAAATTTGTGCTTTTCATGCAATATTTTTACTGGTATATGAAATGTTATTTATTATTGTTTATAATATTTCTTTTTATTTATAGGCATAGTTATGAACAAATTAACTTACCCTTTTATGAAAGATCTTGTTTCAGGCACAGAAACAACGTTTTACAATTTTTCATAAAACACGACTTGGCACCTTCTAACGGCACACTAGTGCGAATTTGCACCACTTAAAACTTTTACAGTGATTTACTCCACTGATCGCAAGCGGATGAATATCTGTTTACGCGTCGTGTATTTGTGGGTGTATGGACATATTTAACGTAGTGGGGAGAGACCTTGAAAATAGTTCCAGAAATAATATCAGCGCTTTGAAATTTTTGCTGGTGCGAATTCGCACTAGTGTGCCGTTTGAGGGTTAAAGAACAATAATTCTGATCTAAGGAATAAATATGGCATTCTTCTATGTATATTTTAAATATTTATTAGTTCAAATATAACTTTTCACACGATTTTAGAACAGACAATAAAATAAAATGCATTACAAAAATGTAAGACCTTCTATATTAACCTATGGTGGAACAACGATGAAATTTAAAAGGGTCGAGGGAGAAAATTTTGTTTAATAACGTGGGTCATATAAAGTAAGAGCAGTATTTTAATGCTACCTACGTATGCTGTCTCGTCCTGTATGCTCCATGTTCCGGAAAAATCCTTTGCATAGTATGAATTTCATAAGGCGACCAATAACTTGTGAGTACTTAGCTGAAAAGTATAGGGTTAAAAGATGGTCATAGCACTGAAAATAAATTTCTTTAAAGCTTAATAATAACGGCTTCCATGCAAAGAAAGTTTATTTCTTAAAATTGTTAAAGTCAAATGGATTCTTGCAAAAATTGTGCATGTAGTTAAATTAATTGTAAGACGAGAATTGTGATTCGTGCTCTTAAAATATTAAGAAAATCAGCGCTGAATTTCGTAAATACGTTTTTTTTTTGGTCTTAACTAATTATTTTGTCCTAACTCATGTCTCGGTAGAAGATGGTCCAGTCCGATTTAGAAGTAGGTCAAAATTCATTTTTGGTAGTTTTTAAGTATATTGCATAGCAAGAAGGAGAGCACCGTCTTTTCATGGTGACGGCAATATTTTCGGAACGAGTGGTAGGTGAGAGCCGAAGGCCCGAGCCTATCTATGAAAAGACCTCTCCAGCGTGGCATGCGCTGTACTTTTTTTTGGTAGAGACGCGGAAAATGTGGAGCGTGTTCTGCTGGTGCCGGATTGAGTGTAACCTCTCTTTTCGAGTCGACGTAACGAAGCTTATACTATTACCTATATACTATTATACTATTACCAAGCTTAAGCTTATTTCGGCGATTTCGTTGTCACTCATTTCGTCGTCAAACATTTTAGTTGACGTTTCCGCCATTTTGTGTTTCTCGCTAAAATCATCGGTATATCTCTGTCTCTTCCTGACCGCGCACTATTGCGCATGCGTCTACAGTTTATGCCTGATTTATAATGTTGAACCTCATAGCCTAAATCCGCTGTTATACTACAAGGTCCAATATTATATATGCAGGCATATGCGCTCGCTTCCGCCGCTCGAAAAGAGAGATGTTGCGCTCAAACCGCAAGCAGTATAGAACACGCTCATTTTTTGCGGCTACCATAAAAAAGAAATTAATTTTTGTCGCCTGTTTTTTTCACTATTCGATATAGCTAAGTTAAAGCTCAAAAGTACATTTTTTTAAAATTGAAAGATAACAAAGTTCTGCAACTCTTCGTGTGTCAATACTTTCGTTTTTGTGGACGCGCCGTACCATTGACAAAGGTTTTTCTTCATGGTGGTTGTTTCTTTCAGGGTTCCTTTCATGGTTCTATAGAGTTAAGTAATAGCTCGGAAGTGATCTCTTGTTTTTTTTTTAATTAAAAAATAAAGAGGTTATGTAGCTTTCTCTGTGTCAGGTCCTTCGTTTTCTGGGACGCACCATTCTTTGATAATGCTTTTCTCGCAGATGTTACTCTTTTTAACGCTCTTTTCGCGATATAATAGAGCCAAGTAATAGCTGAAAAGTAATTTCTATTTTTTTTAATTAAAAAAAAACGTATGCAACTCTTTGTGAGACAAAATCAGCGTATTTTTCAACGCTCCATTCCTTTTCCTAGGGGTTTCCCGTAAATATTTTTTTGTTTGTAAGCACTTCTTACACGATGCAATAGAGCTAAGTAATAGCTTATGAGCAATTTATTTTTTACTTTCAAAATTAAATTCATCAAATTTATATAATTTTTTGTGCCTTCTGAAAAATTCGGTTTTTGGCACTTACGCCCTTATGTGCCGGGACCCGTCATTAATATTTCAACTAATCAAATTAATAATTTTCTACTTATATTAAGTGAATAACTTTTCTCTAATTGAATTTTTAGAATTCCACTGACAATCAGTAAAAACTTAATTCACATTTTAACGTTTCACTGTAAAAAAAATGTTTGTACGATGGTGTCTTTTTGTCTGTCGTCGTCCTTCTCGTTGTTGTTGTCGTGTGTACGCAGGATAACTTTTAGGGCCAAGAAACAAAGATATCAACAAGGATCACGTTCGATTTTGTTAAGAGTTCAAGGGTTTTAACGGTCGAATAATTTTACATTAAATGTGGCTTCTTTCGAATTGTTAAAGATGGAAGAATATCAAATTTTTAAACTTTCGGATCAGAAAATCTAAAAAAGAGGAACATTTAGAACTATATTCTTTGAAAGCGGAAGTCATAAAAAGTATATCCAAAACATTAAATGTGGTGTTACGAATTAAATAATAATTGAACTTTATTAAGCTTCCAACAAAATTAATATTGTAATAATAATAATGATTAAATATCATTATTAATTATTATATAATTATTATTTGTATTAATTTGCAATGAAACTAATCGTCATCCTTAGGAGAAGTTTCCCTCATTCTTATATAAGTTCCGAGTTCTACAGAAAATTCGAATAGGGAATATTTTAGAAAACTTTGAATTTCAAGGTGGAGTTAAGATCCGAATTTTCCTGTCTTGCGAAATAAATCACTGTTGCTCTGGAAAATACATTTTTTCCATTAAAAAAGTGTTTCTTTAGATTAAGTAGTTCTATCTCTCCTTTCTGAAAGATATACAAGTTCGTAGGACATATAGAGAATGTTTTAAAAGATTTTGACTTTCAAGGTGGAGTTAGAATCCAAGTTTTTCTATATTGGCCTATAAATCAATATGGCTCTGAAAATTACATTTTTTTTATTAAAAAAGTACTTCTTTGGATTAACGTACTCATGAAAGTTCGTAGGACAGATAGAGAATGTTTTAAAATATTTTGACTTTCAAGGTCGAGTTAGAATCCTAATTTTGCTATACCGGCTTGTACATCAATATGGCTATGGAAATTACATTTTTTCTATTAAAAAAGTATTTCTTCAGATTAATGCACTTCTAACTCTCCTTTCTGGTAAATATATACAATCATATTCGCAGGACAAACAGAGATTGTTTAAAAAAAAATTGAATATTAAGGTAGATTTAAAATTCAAATTTTCCTATATTAGCATATAAATAACTGTTTCTCTAGAAATGACTGTTTTTCATTCAAAAAGTTTTTTTAAAAAGAAACGTAGTTCGAACTCCCCTTCCTGGAGGTTATATACGTTCGCAGGAGACTGTAGGTTTTTACTTTCTATGTATGCAACTTTTTGACATATTTTGAACAATAAAAAATGAATTGACCCAAAAAACTATTTCTCAAATTTAGGCATTAAAGATTAAGATATTTTTGGAAGTCGGATTTCAATACTATATTACACATTCGTAACTTGAAAATTCTCTAAATTAACAATTTGAAACTCCGTTACCGTTTCTCACGTAATTTTGATATTATTTAATTGTGATAGATGGTTTTTTAACATTATTATCACTCTTATAACGAGTTGTACTAATAAATCCCACATAAATCTGTAAACAACCAGGACAAAGTTACTACCAGCACCGTCATTCAGCTATTTTCAACACATTTGCCACATTCAACTCCCGAATTCACGGGCCTGGTGGTAGTAACAAATAATAAAACTTAATAATTATTTTAAGTGTTGAACCCATTGTTAAATATTGATGATAAATTTTTAAATAATTCATTTCCTATATTGTCTATTATTGTTTGCCGTTATCACATTTTAAAGAGTTTTTTCACACTTGGTGATAAGCAAAAAGAACATACGAATGTATGGGAATGAGAATTTTCAGAATACTGATGCATTAAGCGCATTGGGGGGGGGGGGGGGTCGATTATGATCATTTTTCTCACAATTCACATTATAGATTTCATTTTACACATTTGTTTTCAATTTTGCTCAAAGAAAAATATAATAATTGTGAATTAATAAAAAAGAATTGTTTAATGTGAAATCTAAATGTGGAATGTGAAGGAAAAGAATCGTTATCGACCCCCCAGGGCTCTCCTGAGAAAAAAATGACCGACCAGTGCCCGGCCGGTATCCGTGGACAGCCAAGACCCACACGCATCGCATGTTATGCATTATACAATTTCATTCGAGATTTGCAGGATATTCAAGTAACTTCCTGAATTAGTTACCTTACATCCCTGGCGAGTTCTTAGGCTCAGCTGTACATAAGTGATAACACATAATGCTTTGATTTCAAACAACTAACTCTGTGTGCGTTTTCACTAAGGGCAGTCAATTCACAATATTTATTTATATGAAAGAAGCTATGTAAATAATGGAGAAATTAAATCTTTACCTCTCTGATGTTTTTAAACTATTATTTTTTTGCACGTTTTTTAGTTTTTGTTTAGAGAATGTTTGACAAGCTTAATAATTCCTGGTTGGAGTAAAAATCCTGATATTCCTATTAATTATATAACATAAAAAAATAAATGAAAAACATAAATAAGATTTACTTTAATGAGTAGACCCTGTAGACACAAACTACGAGTAAAGGCAAATCAATAAATGTCATTAACACATATTATATACTACAATATAATCAGCGGGGTATTTCTTATATAGGCTACATAGGCTGCAGCCTAGGGCGGCGGAATTTTCTAGCGATACATTTTCAAAAATGTCAGATTTTTTCCACACAGATACAGCCTGAGCGTGGTGGGAAAAATTGTCATGAAAAGTGAAAATATTGACTTTTCATTTAACCTACTTATGTAATTTATTGAGTAAGTCAAAACATTACATAATTCATCTGACAAATTTTAATTTTACCTCTCGCAATTGTCGTCTTTCTCACTTCTAAGTAGTAGTAGTAGTTGATTTCTGTTAGCCTAAGGGCGGCAAATTTCTATTAGCCGAGGGGCTAATAGAAAAACTTCACAAATGATTTAATAACGAAGTAATCAAAAACCATTAGCCATTTCAAAATTATTCAGTTTATAAACCAACAATTTTTGAGAGAAGAAATTATGGATTTGTAAAAAATTATTTTTTTTATTTCCGTTACGTCATTTCTGACTGTAAAATTCGAATCGTTGTTGCACGGAGAAAAATGGATGTTCAGTGTTAGATGTTCAAAGTATAAAGTAGTACAGCCTAATATACATATATTAACACGTAACATTTTCTATCTTTTTGAGATATTAGGCTTAAATATATTTTTTATGTTAAACTGAAACATCCTAGGTGTTAAACTCGTACAGGAAAACACGTCAGACCTCTGCCGACCGCCTGATAAAGCTTATAGTCAATGTCGTTCAATGTCATTCCGTGTCGTATGTGAATTTATGGAAAAGTGATTATTACTAATATTTTGTTGACAAATATTAATAATGATGCTTAAATTGTTTAGATAGAATAAAATTGTTGACGCAAGTGATGTTTTTTCTTCAACAAATTCTTCGAGGTAAGAATGCTCTGCATGGCAACCTTTAATATCTACACACGGTAGCCTTTAACATCTAGATCAGGGCTCTCCAGAAGACAGTCATTGACTGCAAAGACTGCCAATGGCAGTCACGAGACTCGATCAAACCGGCCATCATAAATTTTCGTCGAACTTGTCCTTCGATTCGTCCCTAATCCTTCACGGTAAATTACAGTTTGAAATGAAATGTATTGTGAATTCAAGTAGAAAAAAATCAGACCCTTCGGTGTGAACAATGAGCCGCAACGAACCGTGACCTGGAATCCTGGAAAGCGAAGAAAAAAATGACAGAAAAACTTGGTGGCAGTCATACACTTGTGACAGTCAGCACCTGCTGAAAGTGGTGAGCCCTGATCTAGATGGCTGTCTTATATAGTTAAATATTATATATATATATATTAACCTGGAACATCTAGATGTTAAGGGTGAACATCCGTTTAGCTCCATGTACTTTTATACTAGGCATGGCCTTATATTACGACATTTTTTCAGAACTAACCGGCCAAGTATAGCGCTACTGCTAGTATTACGGAATTTTCCGTAAGGGGAGGGCGTGAGGTCCTACCCCTGGCGCTCAAGCTATAAAGCCTATTGTGCCATACCCGTGTTTATTCTCAAGGCAGTACTACGAATCCGGCCATCCTTCGCCGAGTTTTTTTGGATCTCGGTGGGTTTTTCGTTGTTATCAACGTTCTGAGATTATACCTCTCAGGTGCCAGGCATACCTATCGCACAGTAAATGACGCCCTCCTTTTTTGATCAGGCAAAGTGATTTGTGACTCTGCCATTCGGCAGCCTCCCTAGCAGGCTAGGGAGTACGGATCGATCCCTCTGAGGTCATCAGGTAGATGCACAGATTCGAAGCACTGGCCTGGTGTGTTATGTAAGTGTATGTGTGTGTGTTCATTACTCGAAATTGGCGAGCGACCATCGAGCGTGGTGCCTCCTGTAGGAGTCCCCAAACGCAAGAAGAACGCTGACTCATTTTCGAGACTTCACAGAATCAGCTTCGACCCCCAAGGCTAGTCCCCTCGACATGGAGCCCCACCTTGGTATGATACCAGCTTTTTCTGAGGGGACCTACAGTTTAAGGTGGGTTCCGAACCGCCGAAGCTCCGGTAGAAGTACATAGAAAAATTTCCATTGGTACCCGGCTCAGGGATCGAACCCCGGACCTCCTGCATTGAAGTCCGACGCGCTATCGTCTGAGCTACCGAGGCTTCTGGAAAAGGGGTTACTATTGCGGAAAATTCTATAATGGTAGACAGTTATGTAGAAGCAACAAAAATTGGGTGTCCGAAGTTTGGGCCAATGTCCGAAGTTAGGTGATTCTACGCTACTTGGGTAAATGTACCGGTGCGTTGGTCGGACCACGAATCGATTCGCGCCAGATGGCGCTGCATTGGCGGAAAATGACATTGTTGTCTGTTCACAAAATGCGCTTCCAAACGAAAGCTAAAAAAGAGTCTGTTGATTGTTTTCCGGAAAGCTATTCAATTATAATCAATTTAATCTTCAACACCCCTCCCACCCACCTGGGAAGGGGGTTAAAGTGAGGTGCTTTTTTTCGGTGAGTCCCCTTGCCTCTCACCATCGGGGTGCTTCTTTTCGTTGAGTCCCCTCGACTCTCACTATCGGGGTGCTTGTTTTCAGTGAGTCCCCTCGCCTCTTACTATGGATGTGCTCGTTTTCGGTTTGTTCCCTCGCCGCTCACCACCGAGGTGCTTGTTTTTGGAGTGACCCCTTGCCTCTCACAATCGAGGTGCTTGTGTTCGATAAACATTTTACATTAAGTGCTCAAAATGGCGTCCTCCTACTTCGATGCACTTGTTAATCCGCGCTTCGAAATTTTGGTCACAACTGCGGAGTGTGTCTGGTGTTATTTGGTTACAGGCAGTCCTGATTCGCTGTTTCATGTTCTCCAGAGTGTTTGCCCTCGTGAAAAGAAAGACCAACTTAAGATCACTTTAAGAGCAGTTTCAAACCACGTTTGGTCTTTTTCTGGTCTTTTCCCTTCAGCTTATACCTGCCTCATTTTGAGGGCATTGAAATAGACACCACTCTCTCTCTCTCTCTCTCTCTCTCTCTCTGAAATAAGGATAGCTGTCTGTATCAACAGATTAGCTGAACCTAAAAGTCCTAAAGAACCTGCGCTGATTTATGAGCATTTATGAGATCTAGCGGTTTCAAACAGTTTCCGTTATATTTATGGAACTCTGTCCCTCCCTCCATGGTTATGGTCCTGACTCGTGATGAGCCTAATAATGATGGAATATTGGGGGTTCAAATTGCCGGGACAGAATTATACCTGCCTATACTGCGATCTTAAGTTGGTCTTTTTTCACGAGGGTGGCACTTCTTGATAAACTAGATCCTTCAAAGAACCCCACAAAAAGAAATCTGGCGACGTAAGGTCTGGCGATCTGGCAGGCCAATTTACCGGTCCTCCTCTATCGATCTAGTGACCGTTGAATTCGCGATTCAGTACATCACGCGCGATTGCCGAATGATGCGCTGGACAACCGTCATATTGAAACTACACGTTCTGTCGCACTTCCAAGCTTAGGTCTTCAAGCAGTGTTGGAAGTTCATTTTCCAAAAAGATACTGCATTTATCACCGTTTAAAGTACCATCAGTAAAATACGGACCGATAAGTTGGTCTACAATTACTCCACATCAAACGTTCACGGACCAAGGACGCTTACGCTCAACTTCGCGCAGACAGTGTGGGGTTTCCACACTCCAATAATGCATATTACGTCGATTAACCGTACCGTGGTTCGCGAAAGACGACTCGTCTGAGAACAATACTAGAAAAAAGAAATTCGGGTTCCCTTGTATCTGCTGAAGCGCCCATTGACAAAATCCTAATCGGTTCTGAAAATCATTGCCATGAAGTTCGTGATGCAGTGAAATATGAAACGGATGATATTTATTACGTTTTAATACCCTTAAAACACTGCTTTGAGACAGTCAATGGTGAATTTGTTGACCACCCGGTAAAAAGAAGCTCGTGACCGTTCACTACCTGCAAAGCGTTGAGCATAAAGAGTGACAGCATCCTCGATATTCCTGCCACTTTCTCCATAAATGAGAATCATTTTAATTTTCTCTTGTACAGATAAAACCTCCATTGTAAAAGTAATGAGGTCAAGTAATGAGGGAATACAACGACACCCAATCAAACGCAAACGAACGTAAGCAACACAACCAAACCACCAAAATCAAAGAATCTAAGAAATTATTTATGGTATGGGACTCAGGAAAGGTTAGTCTGAGATGCGCTGTAAGTTTTCGTCCAGTATCATTTGTTTTGAGACAAGGGAAAGACGTATTGTGCAATGAGTGTTGCCTGCGCGAGTCGGTTCGAAGTCGTGATTCTGTGCACGCATCCAAAAGGACCCACAATGACTCTCACAGCGGCTGCGTGCTATATGAGAAAGTCAAAGGACTTTGTAAGGAGGTGGGTGAAGCGGTTTAATGAAGTAGGAAACGTTGACGATTTGCCAGACAGGGGTAAGACGCGTGTGACCACGAAAAAGGAGGATAAGATGATTATCAAGCTTTTTGAGAAGCACCCCACCTATAATTCGCGGCAAGCCCAAAAAGTTTTGTCAAGACGATACAACGCCGTTTGAGATCTGCCGGCTATGGATAGAGGAGCACGGTGCTGAAACCATTCTTGAAACTGGAGCACATTGAAAAGCACATTGCATTTTTTTTAACTAAGCAACACAACGAACCCAAACAAACCAACCCGTACGAATCAAACCACACACACCGACTCTTTGTATTCTTTATCTTTCGTTTGGAAGCGCATTCCTTGAACAGTTGACGATGTCATTTTTCGCCAATGCAGCGCCATCTGGCGCCATCATTATGTATTTTTGGATGGGGAATCTGAATCTGTAATAATAAATATAGGTTTCCATTTGAAAATTTAAAGTTACCCTCCCCCTCCTGCCACCAGGGGGTGGGGTGTGGGATAAATTTTTGCAGAGTCGCTTTTTTCCCTCGAAAGTAAAAAGTTTTTATTGGGGACATTTTTTCGTTAGATGTGTATTTCTTGAGATATTTCGATGTCTCAATATAAAAGAATCACCCTGTATGAAATTACATTTTGTAAATATTAAAAAATAGGTGAGAAAATGAATGCCAATCTATTTCATATGACTGAACTTTTATATCATTTAACAATTTGGTTAAGAGAAAATAAACATTCATATGACCACTGATACGTGTCCGGAGCCCGGTACATATTATATAAATTATATTCATATGATATCGGATTTTACACTTTGGCTTCCGTACACAACTGTTCATAACAGATTATTATATTATAGTATTTTAATTTCATATAAAAAGGACTGAACGAACGGCCATAAAGCAAATGGTTATGTATAATTTTCACTTTATTGGGGTCGATGAAACAATTATCTGAAAGAAATCGCTACAGATAAATCCCCTATTGGTGCGATTTATTTGAAAAATAATAACTGTTAAACGAAAGGATGGCTCTCTTTATATGAATTTTAATTCGTGACAGAAAGTTCAAGTGAGGGTTCATGAAGCAGAAAACCGCAAAAAGCGGTGGGCGGATGGATATCTCTATCATTTTATCAAACGTAAAAGAGAAAGACAGGGAAATCCGCTTTCCCATTCCGTTCTCAATTTTCCATTTGGATGAGCGTCGCTCTCATATTCATACAGAAAAGGGAAAATTGAAAGGTCAAATAGATGTCAATAAATCTATTAAAACCGATTTCAAGGATCGAATAAAATAACTCAAAAATTACTCACTGCCCCATTTTCCCATTTGTATTAGTTGACTGTATACTGTAATACTAAGCAATCTGAAATGTAACATCCCTATTAGCATGAAATATTTGAATATCTATAATTTTACGAAGTATTTTGAATATCCTCCTACAAAATATATTGTGTATGATGTGCGTATGTTACACTCAATATCACGCTCACATTGTGTAAAGTCACGTCATGGAAAACACCCGTAGAACCGGAAAATTAAGTACGTGACGAGAACATGGTTTCTCATGCGAAAAAATTTGTTTGATGTCTCGGGCAAAGCTACGTTGCGAAAATAAAATCGTTGTACACTAATGCTAACCCATCTTCCTAAAAATAACAGCTGAGTCTGTACATTTTTATGACATTTATGATAAGCAAAATACACTGTTACAAAAACCGGTATTTTCAACAAAAATTATTTATACTTCAAGAAAAATAATTGAATTTTCAATTACATCAGTAACTAAAAATGAATCATGTTCCGGTAGTTGCAATTTAATTTACTCTGTCAATAAATAGTTATTAAATATTCAAGAAATTTTTATAAATATGAAAATAGTTTATATGTACTTGGAAAACGCAAGAGCATTCATAAGCAGATTTCCAATTAAAATACATGTTAGCGATGTTACATACGTAATATAGATATATAGAAGGAACGTTTCATGCGAGTGGATACAGATTTCGATATAAGAATACTCCATTCATATATAGATTCTCGCGCACATGTTTCATGTTTACCGGGGCAAAATTTAAAGAGCCTGAATCAAGGAAAGTGGTTATTTAGTGTTACACTCATTCCTAAGTTTAATCCTTTCTAATACAGAAACGCCATTTATTTTCATTTGCCATGGGCAAGACAACGTTATACATGAACATTCTCTTCTTGATTCAGACTCTCTCCACTAACGAGGGTTCTAATTCGTTCAGGATATGTATAAAATTTTCTCCAAACGAATGTGTTTCACAGAGTCGAGCTAACTCAAATTTGAATAACAAATGAAAAAAGTTTCTCGTTTATTCATCAGTATTCGCATACAAATTTATGTGAATAATCAATCATATGTAAATAGTAAATACGTATTTCTCTTACAGATGTTATCTTATGATGTTTTTGTTTTTTGCAGTTTGATATTATAAAATTTTTGTAATTATAACAATGCATTATTCTGCTTTTAAAATTTGATATTTAACTGATATTAATAAAATTGTATAACATCATTGTTTTTGCCAAATTGGTACGTCAAACTATGTCCATTTATTTCCCTGTTTTTTCTTGTAAAAATTCATGTGAGGTGATTAAAAATCACTTAAAGTCACTTCATACGCAAATCTGCCACTCTGCAGAAAACAACGAACCTCCCATTTTTCATTCTAACGTCAAACTTCCAATTTTTATCAGAGTTTTTCTCACTTTTATGTGCCAATAGTGCAACTCTCGACAACAGTTACAATTTGGCAGAAAAATATTGTTAGATAATTCATTTTGAAGAATGATTAATCAAAAACAAGTTATGCAAATTTGTTCGAAAAGTATTTGAAAGGTCGCCAAATTCCCGGTGGAACAGTAGCGAGTTGAGAGGTTTACGAGAACCCTATAAAAATATATGGCCCGGAAAGCACAGTGAGCACTCTCCGTTACAATCGACAATGGCTTCGCAGCTATTTAACACTTTTTTTTATTTCCTATGCCCGTTTTAGGTCAAAAAATGTTAAAGTACTAAAGTACTATTGTATGTTAGGGGCATTCCATTTCAAATGAGCGCACTGCTCAAAACAAATGTTTTTTGATTTTCTTCAAACTGCGGCCCTATTGCACGTGCAAAACCATAAGGCACTATATTGCATGGTTACTGAGATATGGGGGGCGGTAGTTCGTACAATTAGGCGTGTAGACCATTTATCAATTAAATTTTATTGCGTCAAAACCAAACCAAATAAAGTTCACTACCAACGAATTCGAAAGGAAATTTTACAAACTTTAAGATGTTGGTAAACGCTTTTCCAAAATATATTTCCTCTCTACAGTTTTTTGCAGTTGAAAATTTAAATTCCGTGTAACTCAAAACACGTATCCTTAGATTTGGAAAAAATGCATATTAAAAGAAAGCTTAGAATTTCTAGTTTATGCCCTCAATGGATATAACGGACGTTTCATGATATTCTGAATTATTAATCAAAATAAATTTAGTTGAAAAACTCGAGGAGTCTGAATTCAGAACTTACCAGAATGAAATTAAAAACAAATGAAGAACGCTGAATTCGGTTCAGGCGAGGGGTTAGGTTCTAAATAAAATTCAGATTCCTTGAGTTTTGCAATTATACATTTATTTTAATTAATATGTCTTAATATCCTGAACAATCTATTTTATCCATTTACCATTTTATCCATGCCACGCTGAAAAAACCAGTTCTCGTCAGATCACTGAAGTTAAGCAGCGTTGGGCGCCGTTAGTACTTGGATGGGTGACCATTCGAGAATACTGTGTGCTGTTGGCATATTATGGGTGTGGTGAGCCCAAACTTGTAGTTATTTATAACTACAAGAAAACTATCCACCTAGAAACACTACCCGAATCGGTTAGTGTCACGCCTACCCTGAAAGGGAAATGGCTTAATGGTATACATACGGTTATGAACTAGAAATTCTAAGCAGCCTTTTAACAAGCATTTCATCAATATCGGAGGATGAAAGTTTCGAGATATTCGGAATTTCATTTTGCAATTTCAAAAAACTATAGAAAGACATATATTTTTTAGAAATACTTACCACCATTGTGAAGCCCGTCAAATTTTGTTATGAATCCGTTAGTTACAAACATTATTTGGTTTGGTTTTGACCCAATAACATTGCACTGAAATATGGTCTGTATCGCAAAGTGTACCAACTACGATCCCCCATATCTCGGTGAACATGCGATATGATGGCTTAAGGTTTTACACCTACAATAAGGTCCTATAGTACTATAATTTACTGCAGTTTGAAGAAAATTGAAAAAAGTTTGTTTTGGGTAGTTCGCTCAAATGAAATAGAATGCCCCATAAATTTCAACTGAAAATCTGCATATTTATCGAGGCCTTTATTTTAGTTACGTATAAAAATGTTTAGATATTCGTTATAGACCTTACAAAACATTTATTTACTTAATTACATTGTATATTCTACAGAAATCGAATCTGAATATTTCAAAAATATAAAACTGTATACTTGTTATTTTTTAATTGAATACATAAGCACACAATGCATTAAAGAATTGTAAAAGTATTTCAAAAACTTTACGCGCTTTCCTGAGAATTTGCGAAATAATAGGACGTGATAAATGAAGTATTTGCTTCGGAAACTCGCATTTCTCATACGAAATAAAATGTATTAATTTCCGCATTGTCCACCAGATGCTGCGACCTTATTTTAGAGTTCCCATTAAACTCCCGTTTTTCACCTTGAAGTGGAGGTAGGGAAGTTTAAAAAGAGGAAGAACAAGGGTGGGGTGGAAATGGCTTGGAAGAGAGTTGCATGACTATAGGAGTGGGCGGGAAAGTTGAAATTTATTCTGTCATCGTTGAAGCTCAGCTTTACAGCACGTACATCACAAACTACAGACATCGTTAAGGCGCATGTTCTCCGATTGCAATTTCTGTATTGGAATCAATGTTTTTTTTCCTTTTACTACAATATATTTCATAATTTATCATATAGTTGTCGCATCATATACCTACTTATATCCTTTTAAAACATCAATACATATGCAATCTACATACTATATAGATATTAGGTATATTAACCTAATGCAATCATAGTCTTATTCAAGGAACTTACAGGAAAACATAGTTCCTAGCAAAGCCAAACAAGAATTTGCTAATAACTGCAGAGGCAGAGTTTGGCTGCAGCATACGCAAACTCTATAATGGAAATAAATTTCACAGTAAGGATTAAGTGTAACTTTTACATGGAATGACGTTGCACTACATCAGTTAAGGTTTCCAACTTTTGTTCAATGATTGCTTAAAAATTTGATAAATTTTTTTTTTCAATTTTGTAAATATTGAATATTTGAAGAAATGTTATTTCCTTTGCCAAAAATCATCGAACGAGTAATGAATATTGCCATGTCTATCTTAGTTTCTAAAAAACATTTCTCTTACCAAGTGTTTAGTAAATCAAGGCATTTGAAATTTATTACTTAAATTTGTCTCAATTTTTTAAAATACTTTTTTTAAGTTACACCAAATACCCTCAAAAAATATTATTCTTTAAAGTTTTTTGGTCTTCATGTTGGATCCGCCATTTTTTTAAATTTCCAAAAAAGGATTCGAAATCAATGGCCCGAAAACCCATAAAAATATTAATTCAAATTGAACTATTTTTTCAGTTTTGTCTAGCTTTTTGATATTCTAACCCACTGTGTCAAAACTGAGGGGTGGTGCCACGTCTCGTGATGGTAACTCATTATTAATTAAACGATATTAAAATATATATGAAAATTTTTAATACTGTTTAAAATAAAAATATTTTCTTCTTTATTTACTTTATTATGTATTTACTGAGTTACTTTTTAATTGCAAAGTTAATTAATTCTTATCACAATATTTATTTCCATAAAGATTATAATATCTCTCCTCCAAGTTTGAACATAGGTACAACACTTTTCTTGACGGTAATGACTGATCAATGAAATGCTAATAAATAATATTTAAACATTATGTATATGTTAATCATATACGTAATGAAATATAGGGAATCTGCACTATTTTTACGATATGAAGCAAAATAACGTGACGTTTGGTTTGTTTAAGCAATGAAACAGAATTAAAAATCTGCCCACAGGATTGGTTACTCGAAAAAGAGCCTGGCGTTTCGCGCTCGGATATTTTCGGAACTCCTGCGTTTAAGATAATCGTTCAATTTGTTTTCGCTTCAAGAAAAAAAGGAAATTAATTTACTCAAGGGTCTAGTGACCTTAAGGAACACATTCTCGTAATGATACTCGCGCTTCGCTCTCGACATTCTACATGCATCGAGAACCAAATTTTGATAGAGGAACAGTAGGTAGCTCGGTGCATGTAACATAAATCAATCGATAGCAGGAAAAATATAATCGATAATGGGATGGTAAAATATTTAACGCGTTGTTCACGAACTTAGGTATGTTTTATTTATAGAAAAAATTGAATCTACGTCTTTTAAAACGCTTCATTATTATTGAGTCTTCCTAAAAAGTGCATGTACATCAAATTACCCTTCTCTGTGCTCTCTTGAAATTAACCAGTGCAATATCACTGGTTGAAACAGCCAGAAGTGTGTCAGTGACAATCAGTGAGGTTCACTGGTTTCTCAGTACCGGTAGTCATCTGTTCGTACGCCTTGTAATCTGTCAGCTGTTTAGGTATGGCACTTATGAATCATATCAATTTTGTGATAACAGTTGCAAAAGTATCTTTTAAAAACCGCACTTTACTCTCACAACAATAAATGAAGGCCGGGCTGCAATATAATGGCATATAATATGTTGCGCCTAATTGTGAGAAGGCCCGTCGTTATGTCAACGTGTCGCGTCGCTCAAAGTCAAACACAAATGGCCAGGGGCCTTCCCACTTTCAAGCGAAAGATATTATATCCCCTGCTTATTGCAGCCAGGCGCCAAATATTTATAACACAAACACTAGTACACAATAAGGTTTTTTTTCACTCGAGAAATGCCAACACCTGACCAGCGACGCGGGCGTACAAGACGACTGGAGGTTCATATCTTGCCCGCGTGGAGCGCTATATCACTGGTTCAATCTATCATTTAGCGTCACTGGTATATTCAGTAACGCTATTTTAGTTGTGTCACTTACTGGTTCATCCAGTCAATGTGTGAAAATCACTAGTTCACCAGTGATAATTCAAAATACTGATTCAACCAGTGACAATTTCACTGGCGTAGTTTAAGAGAGTGGGAAATGCGTCGCGCTCCTATTTATATTCATCATTTCAATTTGAAAATTATTTTCAAAAAATGGAAGGCATTACTTTAATAAAATTAGATATCTATATTCATAAACAGCTAGTTTTAAAAATTAGAGGCTATGTTTCATCTACAATTGAACACCGAAGCTATGACGATAGAATGTTCAAAATCTCGGCACATTAGTATTGAAATGGCCATTGAGCTGTGTTATCCGCTTTTGTATAGTATACAAATAAAGACTTATATAGATTTTGACTAACTTGACCTGTTCAACTGAACTGTTCATAATGCGCAGGTTTTTGTAAAAGCGACCACAGAGCATTACCCTCTGTGCCACATTACCCGCTACTCCCCTAATCGAAACAAAACCGTTTTTGAGTTGTTTTTGTTGTCATAACAAAACTTTAGGTATTAACTCAAACTTATTTTGTTAGCCCAACGAAATATTTTGTTAAATCTTGTTTTGTTGATGGAATTTTTGAATTAACATTTTTTTCACATTTTTCACGGCTAAAGCAAAATCTATGCATTCTATCAAAGAATAGTACGAAGGAAATTTGTAGACTTTTTTGAGATAAACAAGTTTTTTTCTGGACATCTTTTTTGAATCTCACATAGTTTAGCCTATAGATTATAGACTACGTACTACGTACAGACTACATAGACAGACAAATAGACAGCTACACAGACCCTTATAAAACTCTTTTTTTTTGACTTACGGGATCTCAAAACGTGAAGATTTGATGAAAAACGACAAAGTCAAATTTTACATGAAACTATTACCTTCTCAATTTGCATGAGAATGTAATAAACTGTTAATTTACATTTGTATTGTATGGTGTGAAAATCACCTGTAACAAAATCTATCGGGCAGGTAATTTTCATTTTGAAATGTGACGGGTTTGTTCACATTTGATCATGACGGCATTCATACTTTGAAAGCCGTAAGGTTTTTTGGATGAAAACCAGGCTTCTAGAAAGTACAAACAACAAAAATTAGCCTTTTTTATTGGAATGCAATTTTTTTTTTGAAGAGAATACTATAGTAGCAAACATGAAGGGGGATTTAGAAAAAAAAGAGCTTCTTCAATTAATCGCTTTCAAATGATTATTACAAAACTCAGATTACAAAAACTTTATTTGGAAAAATTGAAAATTCGAACTGCATTGATTGTTACGCTAAATGGGTTTTTGATCCATAAATATTAGTATAATCGTTATCGATGAGTTTGGTGAACTAATTTTTCGTTTGGAAAAAATAGGCGTACGATTTATTATCGGCGGTTCGAGCATTAACATTCCTTATTCTCGCATAAATATCCTACCAACGTAAAGTATACGTCGTATCTTATTTGTCACTCATCCCGTCCGATCCATATGAAGACATTAGAATGACAACAGGATAAGGACATTCTGATTTTCTGCTCTGAAATATAGTAAATTAAACATAAAATTCACCTTCCTGAAACATTATATTTGTATTTATGCAAGAAAAGTTCCTAGGGCTAAATAGCCCTCTAAAGAACAGGATAATACAGGGTCATTACAAATTTGTGCAAGCACTGATCGGCAGAATACTTGATTAATCTTATAATTTAATCTACAAACTAAATAAAATAAATAGAGTTGACCTCAGAATACGTATCAAATAAGGTATGGAATGAAATTAATGCGTAGTAATTAACATTAAGTGATTAATTAGTATCTCTTGTGCATTTTAAGGAAGAAATAAAGAGGGAAAATCTGTGTGAAAAATAAATCTAAATTTACGAAAGTTAATGAAAACAGAAGGAAATTCGAAGATGAAATGTTCAAGAACTAAATATGAGACTTTACCAGTGAGTAATTACAAGAGTTGGGTTATGAGTATTGTACAAATATTTGAAAAAGAGATTCTTGAAATGATAAAGGGAAGGTGCATTTCTAATATCGTATGGTACTTTATTCCATAACCGGGCACCCCTTACTATAAATGATCTTTGAAGCTGACGCGTACTGTGAAAAGGAATCTTAAGGATTTCATGTCTTTTACGAAGCTTAGACTGTCCTGTCTACAAATTGGAATAGGTTAAATAGATACTCAGGTGCTTTATTCTAAAAAAGGGTATAGAGTAAATTACACATAAAGAATTGTCTTCTCTTGGCAACATTAAGCAGGCCAGCCTTAAGTCTGTATGGAGTTATGTGTTCGTATTTAGGCAAATTGTAGATAAAACGGACACAGGCATTCAACGCACGCTCAAGCTTTAAATTTAAATCGTCGGTCAAATCATCATAAACTGAACAACCGTAGTCAAAATGGGGCAAGATTAGACTCTTAACCAAAAGTATCCGAATGGAGGTTGGTAAAGAGTCCTTATTCCTATAAAGTTGTTGTAGAATTATGTATGTTTTCCTTGAGATACTCTGTACCTGTTCCTTCCAGGACAAGTTAAGGCTATGGAAATATCCCAGATCTTTAACCACTTCCGAAAAAGGGATAGTAAGATTCTCGATACGGAGGCGTGGAATTGATGCCAGTGTTTCAAGAGACGGAGATAAAGTAGGTCCAACAACAATTGCATGAGTTTTTCCCGGGTTAGGAGTAAGTCCATTCTTCCAGGCCCAGAGGATAACGCAATCGATATCCTCTTCAACTAGAACAAGTAATCTACTTAGTGAAGAAATTGGTCCCGATAAGTAAATTTTGAAATCGTCAGCATATTTGTGGTAGCTGCAATGTTGAAGTTCACTTCTAAGGTCGGGGGTGAACAAATTGAAGAGGAGGGGTGCCAGAATGGAGCCCTGAGGAACCCCACACTTGACCTTTCACAATTCAGAAAGCTCACCACTACTATTAATAATTCTGTGAGACCGATTATTAAAATAGGACTGAAACCATTTGATGATAGAGTTTGACACGTTGAAAGATTTCAACTTTTGTAGGAGTAACTTATGGTTAACCATATCAAAAGCTTTGGAAAAATTAAATAGAACAAAAATCGTGATCTCCCTATTATCCATTGCTAATTTGAGATCCGTCGTTACTTTAAGGCAAGCAGTAAGAGTGCTATGTTTTGCCCGTAAACTTGATTGCATTGGGTCAATGGTCTACAATTTTTCAAGAAATTTTTGAAATTTGCAGGTGAACAATTTTTTCAAGTGGTTTAGACAGTGCACATAAAATAGAAATAGGCCGGAAGTCTTTCGGGGAAGCAGGTTTAGAAATTTCGGGAACTGGGCAAATAACAGCCTTTTTCCAGATATCTGGGAAGATACCGACCTGCAGGGAAGCATTATAAATATGTAAAAGAATAGAAAGGATAATTGGAAGGGCAAGTTTAATCAGTTTTATTGATCGAAAGAGATGTCAGAATCATTAAGTGTTGAATTGAAAGGGGTAGTGGAAGATGATGATTAGTCTGGAACTAGGAATGTAAAAAAAGTTTTTAAAAGGTCATTAGGCGGAAAATTACTATCTATAGATTCGTGCTTGAGCGGGATTAGGTGTAAACTTCTAAACAGATGCCAAATGTCCTCTATTTTGTCTATATGTGCAATCTCATTATAATTGTATTGATTGGACGCATCTTTAATCTTAGTTTGAACTAGGTTCCTGAGTTTAAGAAATTGAGCTAGTATTATACTGCTTTTTGTTCTTTTGGCAAGTCGGCGCTTGCCATCACGTTCCCTCATCAGATTTTTAATTTCAGATGTGGTCCAGGGGGCAGCTTTATTGAAGTTTTTAGGAACGTGTAGCGGAGAAAATTTGTTAAATGCGGAGACTAGGTAATTAGTCAGAGCGTCGATTTTATTATTTCTATCTGTATCTAGTAATATTTTTTCCCAATCATACGTCATAAGGTGTTCGTGGAATGTATGTTCATCAATATTAGAAAGATTTCGCACCAATCTTTGTGTTGGTTTTGATTTTAGGTTGTAGGAAAATTTAAAGGTAATGTTAATCAAGTCGTGGTTAGATAGAAAAGGGATAGCAAGTTGTTCGTAGGAGACAACCTTATCAATATCGTCTACAATCATTAAATCAATACGAGTACTGGGACGATCAGTATGGTGAGTGGAATCATGAGGTACAATCGAGAGTTCCAACGAGTACACCGAAGATGTAAGATATTTAGTATGATTGGAAGTCATATTTATGTTAGTGTTAAAATCTCCAGTTAGAATAATGTTATTAACGTTAGGAATAAGTGAAAAATTGCTGATTCAAGCTCTGTACCATAGGAGGCATTGGGTGGTTTAGAAACTACTCCCACTAAAACAGTGTCAGAAGTTGACTTAACCTCAACAAAGAGAAATTCAATCGTGGGATAAGTAGCCACTGGACTCACTCCAATCACAGTCCCACTAAGACTATTATGCAGAAAAAGATAAACTCCACCACCCCTTCTCTCGTCTCTGTCTATTCGAAAGAGCGAATAGTTGTCAATTGCGACGAAGGTAGAGGGTATATTTGGAGTTAACCACGGCTCAGAAACAGTAATTATATCGTAGGAACATGTACTGAAAAAATGTTTGATTTCTAGAAAATGTGCCAAGAGAGACTGGGCGTTAACATGGAAAATGCTTAAGGTATCCGTTGATATATAAAGAGAAACATTTTCTAGAAAAACAATTCAAAAATAGGAAGCTCACGAAGGACGCGTAAAAAATTACTAACACAATGAACCATAGTCAACACACCCCAAACTAAGTGAGTGCAGTTAAAATTAGAAAATTGGTAATGAATATAAGTAGGGAAGATACTAAAGGGATAATTAACAATGTCAAAAACAGTGGCGTAGATCTCTAGACAAATTCTCAACAAGAGTAGACATGATTTAGTAAGTCGATAACCGTATATCCAGAGAGCTGTGAATATTGGGAAGGTATTAGAACAATTAAGGTATCCGAGATACACAATTAAGCCCAATATTATAAAATATTCTCAAAAAGGCCAAAATCAAGAATAAAGCTACTAGTTTAAATATGAGATCAAGTTTGGTATCTGGAGATACATGTGTATAAGGTATAAAAAACTTGAAAATATTGAAGGTATATTTACCAACGGGCATCAAATAGCCAAACAATAATAATAAAACACCATTGTGTGTGTAACCATTCCGTAGACAGCCTAATTGCTATTGAAATCGTTCAATATGTTGTAGAAGTGACAGTTGAATTCTAGGCGTGCCATCATCCTTTCGACAAAAGATCTTTCCTCCTGCAATCCAAAGACATTTAATCTTCTTTTGTCTCCTTAAATCCAGTGCAGAAGCGTAGATCCTTCGATTGAAGGGCGTCAAAGCCTCACGAATGAAAATAAGACTTTTATCATTATCTGGCCAGACAAGATTGGTCGTAGAGAAGTCTTGTTCTTTCTTCCTCTGCTCGATTATCTTATCCCTCATCAACTATCTGCTGAATTTGGCAATGATGATATAGGTGCAAGCAGTGTATTAGATGCTGGGGATTTACGAATGCGATAAACATTCAGAAGGTCATTTTTTTCAAAGGGAGCATTAAGTGCCTTAAGTCTTAATCTCCTGAACCGTAGTGTTAATCTTAGAAATCCAATCATGCTGCTTAGTTTCGAATTTCTTAAACCGGTTTCTAAGCTGTTCCTGCGCCTGCACAGCCGCTTCCCTCTGTGATAGTACTACCGCACTGTGAATCGCCTCGATGTATCCAGGTGGCAGGGTCCCAGCAGTAACAGGGGCAGGAGAAACTATTGTCAGTACAGGGTTAGCTACCTGATCCTTGCCGGCAGGGTCGATATCTGTACTGGAAATTAACAAGGAGGTTTGATCTAAACCTGAAGATATGTCGCTAGCATTGGATGATTTGCAGTTATTGCAAATAAAATCAATCAATTCCTTTTTCAGATCATCAAATGCTTTTTTTGAAAATCCGACATTGACGCAGGCTAAGTGGCTAAATACACCACACTTTTTGCAGGAAACGGCGCCCGGTGATACTCTGGAGATTGATTTATTGCACTCGGGACACGCACACATCGTAAGATATAGGTATTAGCTGCACGAGTGCTGTTGAACTCAGAAACTGGAAAACAGTCTTTTAAGCACCGAGGAGTCCGAAAAAGGAACGAAATGAAACGTATATACTGCACTCCGAACACAAATACAAACACTGTGATACAATTTAAAGTACAAAAATGCCTAATAAACAAGTTATGGCAATAATAGTGTAAGACAAAGCGGAACAGACGTCAAGAACCGAACAGGGTCGCAAACAGAATATAAATAAAAAAATTGTAAATAATAGCATTGTTTTACATTTTTTTTGCGAAGGAAACTGGTACATGATCCTGAAAAGAAACCTGTATGCAACGTAAGCTAAACTATGTACTGAACTATACATTTTTTCGCATGTATCCTTCTCAATTTTATACTTTTCTACCTCGTTATATCACTGTATTGTCTTCTTCGAAACGGTATTTCTCTTTTCAGTAATTCGATTTTATATTCTTTTATAGAAACATATAATATCATACAAATGAAAAACCAGAAAAGAGAGGAATCAAAATGGATAAAATCCTAGAAAATAAGAATCGGACGATCATTATTATCATTAAGGAGGATCATGCACTGAGCAAAATCTAAGATTTTTGAACGGCTTTTCTATTGAATGTAGCGTCATTTTTCGAAAAATAACCATTTTTGACTTCTTAATTTAGAACATATGAGCTTTTAAATATTGTGCCTTATGAACCTCACCTAGCAGTATCGGAGTCATATTGTTCTAAAATCCAAGATAATTTATCAGGCAACTTATGAAAGTGTAATAGGATTTTTCTAAATCATAAAACAAACATTGTCAAAAATTGGCTTGAAATTTAAAATGTACAAATTTAACAATTTTAATACTAACACGGGCACCAACATGATACCACCAAAAATGAGGTCAAATTCCAACTTCTGTTGAATGTGCCAAATCGAACCACGATCTCCTCGCGTCCAGGCGCGAATCTACAATGGTGGCAAAACCGGCTATCACCCCCCCTCCCTAAGAATTTTCTGACTTACCTTCATTTTTTTCTTTTTCAATGAGAAATGAAGAAATGCTATAAAATGTATGTAATTTCATAACGGCAAAAATAATTTAAAATTGTTAATTAATATTTGTATGAACTAATATTAAATGTGTAAAATAGTATATATACACAGAATGTGTATACAATTTTCTGACGCCCCCCCCCAGGACACTCCTCTGGATCCGCGCCTGCTCGTGTCAATATAAGTTTAAAACTCATTCAATTGATTCAAAAAAAGTCTCTTGTACTGGAAAAAACTTGATAGCTTGAATAGAAATTAAATTAATTGGAATATAGGAATAAAGGTTTTTCCCCCATAATACGTTATACTTTGTACCATATGCAAATGTTTCAAATTACGATCTGCCTTTTTCTCATTCCATAAAATAGACTCTAATGAAATCGATGCACCCTTTTACCTTTTATATAAAATATAAAAAAGTAAATGGGTTACCGCTTCGTTACAGAGAAAAAAACTACCTTACCCCTGTAACCTCATTACACGTTCCTATGAGGTTGAATCAACCGTAAATGAAAGGTCGTTGCCCGCCGTTGATTTTTTTCCAGAATACATCTTTATGACGATAGGTAAGAATTTTAAACAAAAATTAACAAATAAAACAATACATAAAATAATCAATTGAACCCATTTTTCAACATGGAAAATAGAATGGCCTTTTCGACGTTAAAGAATCATCCACAGAACTGAAGGTTTTTATTTTTTTTTAACATTTGATGAGACTTTTCTTCTTTGTTTTAAAACAAAATACCTTTTTCATCATTACAATTTAAAGAATTAGGCGACATCGCACGATCTTACGAAAAATCGTTTTGGAACTCACCTAAATCTGTTATTAAAAATGAATTAAATCATAGTGGTCAATAAAAATTCCTTCCCCACAGCTCTTTTTCCTCTTCTCACCTCTTTCCATTAACCCTATTCCCTCTCATCTCCCTTCCTACCACACCATCACCGTCCTCTCCTTTTACGCCCCCCCCCCCTAACTCTAGACTTTTATTACGGTTTACATCCCATCTCATGACAACCCTCGCCTCATTTCTCCATCATCCCTTTCTTCACATACCTCTCCCCACCCCATCTCATGATGCCTCTCGTTCTACCCTTCCCTTATCACTTTTCCCACACACTCCTCCCCCGTACCCACGATTTCTACTTCGCTCACCTCATCTGATGACATCCCTCCCTTCTTCTTTGCCCTCTCACCCCCCTCCTCCTAGATTTCCAGTCCTTAAGCCATCCCCTTCATGACACCCCTCGCTTCACCCCTCACTTAAACCGTACCCTCCCACCTCTACCTCACAGCATTTTCCATCACTCCTATATCTTCACCGCCCCTTCTACCTTCTTATCTCTGCTCATTATTCACTTTTTCCACTCCTCCTTCCATCCACCTATTCCGTTTACTCAGTAATGACCTATTCTATTTGATACTATTCTCAGTTGATACTATTTTTTTTAGTTCTAAATATTTTTACTCAGATGATATGCGCCTTATAAATATTCATATAAAATTTGAGCCCACTACCTAAAATACTTTGGATTTTATGTGAAATAAACATGGAGCGTTAAACTTAATTGTAAGAGTTTCTAGTATTGATGTTATTTTGTCGACCAGGGTTGTCAGGGGCTACGAAATTCAAAAAGCAGAAAGAAATGTATTTAAATGAAATAGTGAATTTTAAAAAAAAGGACTTCTTCGATTTTATTTATTTTGTGCTTAAAATATTGGAAATTTATATGGAAAAGTACCCCAAAGTGGACAACAACGAAACGGGCAAAGTTGATTCAAGCTCACCGCGAAGTACCTCGTTACTAGCCAAGACTGGTGAGAAATTTCTCCATGGAAAGACATGCTCTCCAACCCTCACATCATCACCTGCTCTAGACATACATACATACA